>CM055281.1:53474412-53539713 GCA_029237695.1 Conchocele bisecta
AGCGAATATTTTACCCCCCACCCCCCCCCCCCCCCCTCCCCCCCCCCCCCCGTCGCCCAGTCAGCCAAACCTTCTGTGATGCCATACATAAAGTGGTAACTTTCATCAGTGTAAAAAATCCTGATTAGCTTGTATATCTACAAAGACTAACCAATATCTACACTGTGTGCCATACATAAAGTGGTCAATTTGATCAGTGTAAATCCTGATTAGCTTGTATATCTACAAAGACTAACCAATATCTACACTGTGTGCCATACATAAAGTGGTCAATTTGATCAGTGTAAATACTGATTAGCTTGTATATCTACAAAGACTAACCAATATCTACACTGTGTGCCATACATAAAGTGGTCAATTTGTATCAGTGTTAATCCTGATTAGCTTGTATATCTACAAAGACTAACCAATATCTACACTGTGTGCCATACATAAAGTGGTCAATTTGATCAGTGTAAAATACTGATTAGCTTGTATATCTACAAAGACTAACCAATATCTACACTGTGTGCCATACATAAAGTGGTCAATTTGATCAGTGTTAATCCTGATTAGCTTGTATATCTACAAAGACTAACCAATATCTACACTGTGTGCCATACATAAAGTGGTCAATTTGATCAGTGTAAATACTGATTAGCTTGTATATCTACAAAGACTAACCAATATCTACACTGTGTGCCATACATAAAGTGGTCAATTTGATCAGTGTAAATCCTGATTAGCTTGTATATCTACAAAGACTAACCAATATCTACACTGTGTGCCATACATAAAGTGGTCAATTTGATCAGTGTTAATCCTGATTAGCTTGTATATCTACAAAGACTAACCAATATCTACACTGTGTGCCATACATAAAGTGGTCAATTTGATCAGTGTAAATCCTGATTAGCTTGTATATTCTACAAAGACTAACCAATATCTACACTGTGTGCCATACATAAAGTGGTCAATTTGATCAGTGTTAATCCTGATTAGCTTGTATATCTACAAAGACTAACCAATATCTACACTGTGTGCCATACATAAAGTGGTCAATTTGATCAGTGTAAATCCTGATTAGCTTGTATATCTACAAAGACTAACCAATATCTACACTGTGTGCCATACATAAAGTGGTCAATTTGATCAGTGTTAATCCTGATTAGCTTGTATATCTACAAAGACTAACCAATATCTACACTGTGTGCCATACATAAAGTGGTCAATTTGATCAGTGTAAATCCTGATTAGCTTGTATATCTACAAAGACTAACCAATATCTACACTGTGTGCCATACATAAGTGGTCAATTTGATCTGTGTTAATCCTGATTAGCTTGTATATCTACAAAGACTAACCAATATCTACACTGTGTGCCATACATAAAGTGGTCAATTTGATCAGTGTTAATCCTGATTAGCTTGTATATCTACAAAGACTAACCAATATCTACACTGTGTGCCATACATAAAGTTGTCGGCTGAGAGCAAGATGTTCGCCAAATTATTATTACCCCCCCCTCATCCACATAACAGTCCAGCTGCCGGGGGGGAAGAAAGAGTCCACATAACGATTAAAGATCCAGCTGCCCTGCCCGGGGAAGGTAAAGATGTTCCCCCCACCCCACCACACCCCCCTCTCATCCACATAAACAGTCCAGCTGCCCGGGGAAGGTAAGATGTTCCCCCCCCCACCCATCCCTCATCCACATAACAGTCCAGCTGCCCGGGGAAGGTAAGATGTTCAGCAAATATTATCGCACTCATCCTCCACGCAACAGTGTAAACCCTGATTTGCTTGTATATCTACATAGACTATCTTGTGTACTATGAGGAGTTTTGACATGTATCAGAAAGTGGGGTATGGTTTTTGTGAATAAAAAAGAATAAATTTTACAAAAAAAAATATTTTATTTTTTCAAGCTAATAGGCTGAAATTTACAAATTTTAATTTTGGATATTGTAAATAAATGGCCGTTTGCTCCAATGTATTTTTGAAAATAACCACTAAGCAGACATACCAGTTTGGAGTGCAATACGTTACAGAAGCGTAATACGACCTGCTGCATATATGGTTCATTGCAGATTCCGTTTTTAATAAATTTTCTGTCACTTTTACCAAAAACATTCTCACTTATTATATTTGCCATTCTTTGTTGTATTCCCCCCCCCCCCCCCCCCACAAAAAAAATATATGAATAATGCACAGATGACGCGAATTTAGGCCAGATTGTTTAACTCGCAGAACCATACCCCACCCACTTTGTGATACATTTCAGACTTCATCATAGTCCTTAAAGACAGTTGAGCAGTACATAAAAACAATAAAGATAAAATAATTATTTATGCATAATAGTATAAATATATAATATACTGTCTACACTCGCTATGTCAAACTCGGTTATCTCGAATTCACCGGGTAGGTTGAAGTGGACACAAAGTCCCATTTCAAATGGTACTATTTTCAATGTAAATTACTCGGTATATGTCAAATTACATTATCTCAAATTTTTCAGTATTTCGAAGTATAATTCTAGTCCCGCAAACGTAATTGTGCATGATTTCACTGTGTTATGTCGAAGTGCGAATTCGCCGCAGATATTCGGTAGATCAAAGCATTGTCGATCGTTCTGTCAAACAATTGATAAGCATAGCCATGTGTGAATTTGCGGCGGAATTTCGGCTATCAAAGAAAGTGTCGGGTCGTCCAGTCAAACATATAAATACCCAGCAATCACTGCTGAAATGTGTTTACAATGACATTCATTAATGGGTTAATGATGCTGATGATGCACTTGAGTGAATCCTGATTTTAATGCTCACTTGTTAAAGGTTTAATTCAGTAATTATTATTAGCTAACATTCGGGTTCCTACCAAGTATCATAATGCACTTGAAAGTAAGAAACAGCTATGATGGAGATTTATAGCCTGCGATCGTTACAATACGATGAACAAAAAACGTCAATACAATGGTCCAGAAACATATGATCGTAAGTGCTATGGTAAAGCATAGATACAGCCTGATGTTTCTTGACTATCGAATTAGGAAAGGTGAGAAACTTTGGCCATGTCAAACTCCAGTTATCTCAAGTTATTTGGTACAGTCCATTGAACTTCAACATAGCGAGTGTAGACTGTACATGTATATGCGGCATTGTATATAATCACTATATATGTATTAGGAGAGGTGTTCATTAATATTATCCCCCCACCTCTCCTCTACACCACACTCATATCACAGACGGTTTGGCTGATTGGGGGGCGGGGGGCAAATTATTCGCCGAATATTATCCCCCCACCTCTCCTCTACACAACACTCATATCACAGAGGGTTTGGCTGACTGGGGGGCGGGTGGCAAATTATTCGCCGAATATTATCCCCCCCCCCACCTCTCCTCTACACCACACTCATATCACAGAGGGTTTGGCTGACTGGGGGGCGGGGGGCAAATTATTCGCCGAATATTATCCCCCCTCCCTTCTCCTCTACACCGCAGTCATATCACAGAGGGTTTGGCTGACCGGGGGCCGGGGGGGGGGGGAAATATTCGTAATGAGGGGAGATTATTCGCCTGGGGGGGGAGAATTCGGCGAAACATTCTGCCCCCGGGGGGGGAAATATTCGTTTACACCGGTATTATATTCCGCATTTGCTATGGAATTTTTATCCACTTTAAACCACAACCACCACTGCATATATTTGATGACTGAAAGTATGCAGAATTATTATACTGAATTTATTACATTATCACAGCCAAAATGGCTGTGATAATGTAATAAATACAGTATAATAAAAAATAATAAATTTATCCTTAAATGGAAAATTTCTCCCTCAAAGTATACTTTGCTAGATAAGTATACTTCGCAATGTTGGTGAAATAGGCTACTGAACAGAACATTAAGCAACACTAGTACAAGATGAAGCTTGGCACAGACAGTACCAGTAGCCGATTTAACCAACATCGCAAAGTAGACTTTTCTAGCAAAGTATACTTTGAGGGAGAAATTTTCCATTTAAGGATAAATTTATGATTACTCCCTCAAAGTATACTTTGCTAGATAAGTATACTTTGCAATGTTGGTGAAACAGGCTACAGCTTGTGGGCATTTGCATCCACTGCAACGATTATAATGTGAGATTGGATTCAAAGCCTAGTCAAATACCTATCTAGCAAAGTGTGAGGGAGTATAGAGAATAGTAGGTTAGTGCCGTGAATGGGAAAAAATATCCGGCAAGGCTCAAGAATTTCTTTATTTCTCATCAGAAGTATATGTTGTGACCGCTCATTTGAACCGTCTTGCCGAGACGGTTCAAATGAGTGGTCACAACATATACTTTGGTTCAGAAATAAGGAAAATAGATAGAGAATAGTAGGTTAGTGCCGTGAATGGGAAAAAATATCTGGCAAGGCTCAGGAAACTGGATGGGCGAGGCTCTGCCGAGCACATCCCGTTTCCGTGCCGCGCCAGATATTTGTTCCCATTCACGGCACTAACCTACTATTCTCTATAACACACTACCATAACATAAACTCGAGTATATTCGCATACTAGTGTAATGTCCGTGGCCATAGTGTAATACTAGTGTAATGCCCGTTTCAGGGCAAGTAATTTTGAAAAAGTGACTGTCCTCGTAAGATTTCTTATACGAAACTAGCAGTCCCAAAACAAAAACTATTATCATAGTTGTTAAATATAATACAATTGAGCACTTGGCACATATACATATTATTTGTCACTGTGCCACCGCGGACACAACGTTGCGACGAGTGCATACTCAAGACACATTTATCGACAATAATAAAACATAACAAGAGTGCCGCAAGTCATAAAATACGCCCGTCGAATATGGGCCAGACAGCGAAGATGCAGAAATGTGAAGCTGTCACCAAGGCAAGAAACATTAATGAGAATTTGAAAGTCTATAGCATTATTTATTCATTTCGTTGTGCTAAACATGTATACTAATTTAGGCTGAGATACAAAAGTAGAGTGTAAAGTAGAAATGATAGGGAATTGGAGACAATAATGTAGAAAAAATGGCTAAGTTAAAAAGGTGATATTTTTGTTAAAAAATATGTTTTCGGCATAAAAACACCAAGGTGCACATCTTCAATATGTGTAGAAGACGTGTGTATAGTTTCAGAACGATCGACTGAACGGTTTCGGAGGAGCTGTGTACACAAACTCTGTACCCTATATAATGTAGAACAAAATTACTAAATTAAAAAGGTGATATTTTTGTAAAAAATATTTTTTCGGTATAAAAACACCAAGGTACACATCTTCAATATGTGTAGAAGACGTGTGTATAGTTTCAGAACGATCGACTGAACGGTTTTGGAGGAGCTGTGTACACAAACTCTGTACCGTATATAGAATTGTATAGAAAAATGTAGAAAAAATGGCTATGTTAAAAAGGCGATATTTTTGTTAAAAAGAATTTTGCCATAAAAACACCAAGGTACACATCTTCAATATGTGTAGAAGACGTGTGTATAGTTTCAGAACGATCGACTGAATGGTTTCGGAGGAGTTGTGTACACGAACTATGTACTTTTTCTGTCAGCCGCCCGCCCACCCAGCGGTAAAACATATTACGTTTTTTAAAAACGGTCGTATAAAAATTGTTTCCTAAAATAATGAGAATCGGTCGCGTTTTCACGATCTCGCCTTCCACTTTTGAGAAATTCGGATTAGTTTTGCTTATGCAAGTGCGGCGTGTTTGCAAAACGCGAGATTTAATATGATAGAATTTCGCGTTTTCGTTTCGAAAGCTCGAAAACGCGAGGTTGCTACATGTCCCTAATAGGGACACGTAAACATTGTCTTAGGAGACGATTCTCATGTGCTGCAAAAACATTTTAACGTTTTTATTAAAAAATAGAACAAATGTGGACAAACATCTATATTTCTTGACAACAAAAACATAATTTGACAAAAAATGATACTCGTCTTAGGAGACCTAATGTGCTGCCAATACACGTTTATTGAGCAAAAAAAACATATTTCGATACGTGTTATTGGTTAGGCTACTGCATCGCATCGTCGACCTATACACAAGATCTTGAAAACACGAGACCAAATCGCGGGGCGAAAACGTGAGATTCTATTGTATTCATTCTCACGTTTTTGCCTGGCTATCTCGCGTTTTCGAGACCGCAATGTCGCGTTTTCGCCTCGGCCTTTTCACGATGTCGCCTTCCGCTTTTGGAAATACGTTTGTTCATGTCATTATGTGTGTGTAGAATGTATGCGTGTTGAAATTGAGTTTTGCGCATACATTACATGTACGTACGTACGTAGAATGCAATTCGAACTAGCATGCTTTATATGCATGTACGCAATTCGAACTAGCATGCTTTATATGCATGTACGTACGTAGAATGCAATTCGAACTAGCATGCTTTATATGCATGTACGTACGTAGAATGCAATTCGAACTAGCATGCTTTATATGCATGTACGTACGTAGAACCAAATCCAACACGCATGCTGTCTACACATGCATGGGCAAATCGTATTTCCAAAAGCGAAAGGCGAGATCGAGATTGCAAAAACGCGAGATTGTAACATAAACAAAAATATGGCGTACCCACCCATGCCCAATTAGCACATTTGCGACATATCATTTTTGGTCTAGCTGCACACCTGATGGTGTTTACAATAATCAGTCGGTAATCCAGTTTCACGTGCAAAGTGTGACTGACCTTTAGAACTCGGCGGAAACAAACATACCACAACCACGCTATATAGTCGCTCACGTCATCGAATTGACGCATTAGCGTGTGCAGTTTCACATTTGTTTGATTTCTTGATAAAAGCAAGATTTAGCAGCACATGAGAATCGTTTCCCAAGACGTTTCTCAAATTTTGTCAAAATATGTTTTCGTAAAGAAATATCAATGTATTCGGATTTTCTTTTCACATTTGTCCGATGTCTTAATAAAACATGTTTTGGCAACACATGATAATTGTCTCCTTAGACGATTCTAATATTTTGTAAAATGAATTGTCACATTTGTTTGATTTCTTAGACCGTACAAACAATTGACAAATTCAGAAATCCATAACTTAATTTGTGTTTCTCTAGTCGGGTTTCATATGGTGGCGAGGAAATACGATCGATTACACACCGTGAAAATCTTGTTGGAACGTAAATGTCAATTGTCATGTAGGCCATTTCAGTTTACCGCGCTTTACGTCAGCTGTTATTCTAAGTACGTATGGTCGCTCGTTAGGAGCATTTCTTTCCTTCGTTTATAACGTATGGGTTGTGGCCTAGGGCTTAGAACACCGACTTCCGTATCTGGAGGTTGTGGGTTCAAACATCACCTTGGGAATCAAACATACCTTCATAGTATGTCCATCCAACTCAATTTATATGCCGCGTAGAAACGATAATTAAGAACCTTAAATTCCATTTCCACACCGTGAAGGAACATGCATTTATTTCTCTAAAGTTAGGTGTCTTGACCTGTCGACGCAGTGAGACGAAAACGTGATTCATAAAATAAATCAATAATAACCATCGATCGCCGCAGAATATTTTCGCTAATTCGCTAATTATTTTCAAATTCGATTAAATTAATATAATCAGGGTCGCTGTAGATTGATATATCATTTTCTTGCTATACACAGGTACTGTGTATGTGTAGCACAGTAGCTGCGAATCGCCAGGACGCCCGCGGCGTTATCGATCGATAAAGTGGTCAGTTTTGGGATTAAGTTTATGACAGTCCGGTTCCAAAAAACTGGCTTGTGGCGGGACGTTCTAACAGAAAATAGTGACTTGCCCGGGACTAAATTCCAGTATAGAGGCACTTGCCCGAGATTAAAACCGACTTGTCCCGGGCGTCGGGCGTTCCAATTTGTACAGCCCTGACTGTGTTGACTGGATAAAATAATTTATTTTTCCCCAAAATGTATTATTTCATATAGAACTAACAACTTCATATATTTCATGATTAAATGTATGTAGAATTATTAATGGCTGTGATAATGTAATAAATTCATAAATTTCTCAAGATAAGTATACTTTGCAATTTTGGTGAAATAGGCTACTGGTCTACTATTTCTATACGATATAATTGCTGTGCTGGGAAGTGTTTGGTACAATCTACAAGGAACCACAGGCGATCGGCATGTTGATAGGATAGTGTATTATACTGTTTTAGACATGTAGAAAAAAATAAATATGTATTCATTCTATAGTCAAAGAATTATTATACCCTTCGGCATACGAAGTACATTGTATGTCGAGGGGTATATAGTTTTCGTAATTCCGTCCGTTTGTCCATCCATCCATCCATCCATCCATCCACATTAAAGTTTTTGGGTATCCAATATCTTTGTAATGGTAGAAAAAAAATGTAGTCATTCCTCAGTCAAAGTATTATTACTTTGACTATTGAATGACTACATTTTTTTTTCTACATGTCTAAAAAAGTATAATACACTATCCTATGAACATGGCGATCACCTGTGCAGGGAACCAGTCACATGTTTGTTTTAGGTGCGGGTGAGAAAGGTACGCTGAGATGGGAACCAAACACTCGGATAGTGGAGGCCCTGACATCAGCATTCTATCAGGCGTTCAACCATGTGGAACCGACCAATCAGAATTTGTTTCTCGCGGTCGATGTTAGTGGTTCCATGTCAATGCCAGCTCTAGGCAGCCAGTACGTATGTTACATCACAGGTTCTTGAAGAACGGTTCATATTTCGGTGTTTTATGGGTTATTTCGGTATCTCTGGTGGTTTGGGTGCATTGTTACCAACATACAATTTTCCCGCGAGTTACACATATACTTGTAAGTACGAATTTGGGTATTTTGACAGTAAGAAAGAGGCCCAAAGTTTTAAAAGTTAATGTATAGATAATTGACAATTTCTGTCTTGTATAATTAATCAGCATTAGTAGTTGCACAAAACTATGTAAATTACCCAAAACAACGAAATCCACCCAAAATCCACTCGTATGACACCAACATTCTGACCATCTGTTCAAACACTTGTGGGTTATACAGTGGAACCCCTCTACATCAAACAATCAGGAATCCCTCTACATCAAACAATCAGGAATCCCTCTACATCAAACAATCAGGAATCCCTCTACATCAAACAATCCGAAATTATAGGCGATTGATGGAAAATATGCTTTTCGAAATAAATATTGGTTAAACATACTGCAATGTGGTATATGCGGTAATGTCATAGTCGATCCTATAATAGACAAGTTGTATGATTTTGTACCTCAAAAGGTGTGAGATTTTTCTTGAAAACTATTTGCAAAAACTGATATTTTTCGTATAAAATTAGTCAATGGTTGACAACTCGTTCAATTTTGTCAACTCTTGACGTTTCTGTAAATAAAGTCACACTTCTTAGATATGCAATCACATGGTTTGTCTCGTGTATCTGGTGGATGGGTTTCACTGTTACATATATCAGATTATAGCGTATGTTCATGATTGCAAAGCATTACTATGACTGTGTCAGTAGGTGTTCATTTACTGGATTTACAGTATTTCTACTCATATTTTGAGTAAATAATTGTATTTGTATATTATAAAGTCATTTTAGTCGTTTTTTCATTCATTCATTTGGCTCATATTTAAGGGTGGGAATTGGCTCGAACACCTTCCATACCCGGGATATATAGCCCAGTAAAGAAGCAGGCCGATGGTCGTCGGTCTGGTTTATATTTCCGAATTTTGATAAATGTTGCATTTATAATTCAGGCTCCAAAAATGTGCGTCAAATATAGGAGAATCTATGCAGGTATGGTAACCTATAATTTGAGGCCTCCTATAGCACCCATCAGCTTATATGTGTGTGATATAGTATGGCTGGGTATCGATTATAGATGATTGAGGGAACCCATACTAGTTTACGTGATTTGTGCGTTTTGAGTGGCACACGGACTGGTCAAATGAAATTAAGTGGCGAGTATACTATCTGAGTCACTAATGTCTAGCAAGTGTGCTCTACGTAATTAACTTATTGTCACATTTAGTCCCAATCCTACCTAATCACCATCGAGAAGAGAAGAGAAGAGAAGAAGAAGTGATTTCTGACGGTATGGTATTTGACGTGTCACCCTCACCCTATGTTAGTGTGCTGTATCAGAATGCTATATTAACCTATCATGATAACCGTGGTTGCTGATTTTGTGTTGTTAATTGGGTTTTATATATATATTTGTCTTTGTTATTTACTAGCATTTATTTTAATTTTAGTTTAGTTTTGAGTCACCTACCACACCGTCAGATTTTGGCCGAAATAGACTAATACACATTAAATCGTTTTATTTTTGTCTATATTGGAGTAATGCAGATTGTCAATTTCGACATAAAAATCAATTACTCCTGGTGGAGGAAACCTCCAGTTTCCCCGGTAGCTCTGGAGTCCCTGTAGTAAAGCTCCAAAAAAAAACCTCAAAAGGAGGCGATTTTGCACAACTACTCTCAACCAGCTGACTACCTCACCCCACTGACTCACTCAATCACTTAGCCCAATTCCATTGAATTAGTGGACCACATCAACCCATCCATACACCCGCCAACCACACACCACATCACTTAGCCCAGCCTCCATTCAATCAATCAATCACACGCACACACACACACACACGCACGCACGCACGTACGCACGCACGCACACACACTCACGCACGCAGGCACACACAGACGTACATACACATATACATATGTACACACACATATATACCATACACACATATACACACATACATATATATATATGCATACACACATCCACACACACACTACACATACATAATATATATATATATACACACACCCACACACACATACACACGTCATATACATACATATATAGCATATATATATATATATACACATATACATACACACATACATACACATACATACACACATACACATATATATACGTACCACCTCAAAGACCCCTCGGCATCACGGCGTTCCATTGTTCTGTAAAGTGACGGGAGATAGACATGCATGGTTAGTGACAAAATGGGTCCCCCCCAGTCAGTATCGGGGTCATTTGTAAGTTGTCACTGGTCATGTCGTTTACGTCTACGAGTCGTGTTGCCCTGTCAATATTGTCAGTGGTTGGCCACTGTTATTGGTCTTTATTATTAAAAGTAGATTTAGGAAGATGCAAATAAAAATATGGTAAATGATTTGTGCAGATTTGCATGTATGGTTATCCCCACCCGCTAAAATACCGGCCCCCGCATATAAGCAGTCACTACTTTATAATTTAATAGATAGAGCAATATGTGTCCGGTGGTGAGCAGACCGGATCGTTCGTTTCCCAGCGGGGGTCCCCGATTGGGCATTCCCTACCTGAAAGATCCCTTGGGTTAGTACCAGTCAAGCCCACCCGCCCGGACATTTCATAACGCTATAGATTTCGTAACTGCTCTACTTTAGACCTGATCACGAGCAGACTGTAATGCGCAATGCTGGTAACTTCATGAGTGCTCATCATTGGAGGCCGGACGTTAATAGTTGTTAGCTGATTATAGGCTTAATTGTGCATATACAAATTTGTATATGCTAGGATATGACTACGGGCTGGCAATATGTTCGTTAGGGTGCACTCTGGGCCTGCCTCGGGAGAAGAACCCGCGAAATATATTGGAACTCGGGTAATTCGGACATTCCCCGTTGAAGTTATATATTGCCAGCATTTCGCCACACCCCGCATATACTTTATGATTGTATTATGTTTGATATGATTTGATATTTATCTTATTATGTTGTTAGTAATGGTCAGTCAGTGTGGGGTACTGCTCCCCATACGCCGTTCACCATGTAATCACCGTAAGTCGTTACGATACAACATATGTACAACCTATCGTGATATTACTTAATTATATCTGGACGAAGCCTACATGGTCCAATGTAACCTCTGTCACTTAGTTGGCCCACTTCGTTGACTGTATACCCTCTGCCATCCTCAGTTACTACTCTATATCTTGGTCCTTTAGGTTATCAGTTTTGTTGTTTAAAAACTATACTGTTGTTTTTGGAGCAGCGGTATTTACATTTTACCCCAGTATCCTGTTTCCTTTATGTACTCTAATAAAGCTAGATGCATTTCGGCTTCACATTCCTTAGGAGGGAATACTATATGATAATGTGAAGGTGTAATGTTGTGTTTAAGGCAAGACGCTTTTAGATCTTCTCGCGATGTGCTATGGGCGGGGCAATTGAAGAAATAATGCCAAGGATCTTCAATTTCGTCCTCGTCACAATTTGAACAATTCATTTTATCTTCACTACTATTATCATGATGGTATAGATTAGATTTTATGCCATTTCTGCCTAGCCTTAGTCTGGATATAATATGTCTGCTCTCCTATCTTTACTATACAATTTACATTTTGTAGGGATGGTGGGGCACATTGCTTGCAAAATATGTCCACCATTTTGCCTAAGTGTTCATTATTCCACCTTGTTTGCCACTTTGACCTACATTTTTGTTTGATGAGAGAATATATTTCATGATGTGTTGGTAATGTTGCTTCATTGTTTCCTATTAAATGCGCTGTGCCTGCAGCCCTATCAGCGTCTTCGTTACCGGGTATTCCAATATGGGAAGGGACCCAATCTATGTTTATTAGCTTGCCTTTAGATATTGTATTGCTTATTAATGTTTTGATGAGATGTATTTTGTCAGGTCTTGTTTTAGAAGTACCTGAGTTGATTGCTTGGACGGAGCTTAGTGAATCAGTTAATAAGATGACTGTATCCTTATAATTATCTAATGTTAGGTTATAAATGAGGGCCTTCTCGATTGCTATTAATTCTGATGTGAATACTGTTAGTGTGGAAGTCAGCTTGTATTGTTCTACGTAATTTAAATGTGGTATCACGAAAGCTGCGGATGTGATGCCTTGTTCGATATTTTTGCTACCGTCCGTGTAAATTTGCAGGCTATCTTTCCATTTTTTGTTTATGTGGTCTGTTGCTAGTTTTAGGTTAATAATTGGATCCATTGTCTTATTTTTTATTATTTCTGTTAGATCTGATTGTGCAGTTATTTCGAAAGGATAGTAAGGTATATGGGTCTGATACGGCTGCATTTCACATCATTCAGTCCATATTCTTGAGTTAGTATTTGTGCATTCATAGCGTAACATGTTTGTAATTTCCTACCTGTGGATTTTGCTTTTTTAATTTTGTTTGCTTCTTTATCGTTATGTTTGTTTTTATACTTTTGATTATTTTCTTTTATGGTTGCTTCTTTTTTAAGTCTTATTCTGTTATATTTGTATACCCGCCTAGGTCGTATTTGTTCGTTAACTGGCAGGTTTACACCATGTGGCTGGGTGCGCGCCCATATTTGATTATATTTCCTTCACGCTCAGATCTAATGGTTCTACTACGGTTTCTACCTCGACTGCAGCGGCTCTAGTTGATTTATATGCACCTGTTGCCACTTTGAGGGCCGCTCTTTGAATTAGTTCTAGTTTAGCTAAGTGTTCCGCTGCAGCGTCTTTATACAGCATGCTGCCATAGTCCATTTTTGATAATAATAGAGCTTTGTACAACAATAGAAGGGATAGTTTATCCGCTCCATATGACGTACCCGTATACTAGTTTCATTAAGTTGAGATCTTTTCTACAGCGTTGGACTATGTTATTTATATGTGTTCCCCAGGTAAGTCGATCGTCCAAATACATACCCAGGAATTTTACACATTTTGTGTATGGTATTGCTTGATTGTTTACCATTAGATCTTTAATTTTATAAGTTTGTTCTCTTATGTATGCATACCGCTGCTCCTCATTTTTATAGCAGAGTAATCCACCGCCATGAAATATGACTGCCTCAGTTTTAAGCGGGGAGATTTTAAAGCCCCATTTGTTTTGCCAAATTGTTATTTTATCTAGTGCTGTCTGTATTACCCCCAGGGCTACTCTGAGATCTGTATGCTCTTTCCAGATCGCGCCGTCGTCGGCAAATTGTGACAGGCCTGGTTTTGTGTTTGTACTCATACTGTTTAATTCTGTATATAATGTATCTATCATGACATTAAATAGTGTCGGGCTTATGACACTACCCTGGGGGCTGCCATTATCAATACTTTGAAATTCTGAATGCTCTGTGCCTATTCTTACTCTAATTTTTCTGCCCGTCAGAAAGTTATCTAACCATAGCAACATTCTGTTGTTTAGCGCCCTTCCCGATTAGTTGTTCTATTGCTCCCTTTGTCCACATTAGGTCAAAGGCTTTTTCTAAGTCTAGAAATACAGCTACGACTAGTTTTTTTTCCATTTGTGCTGTTTTAATGATTGTTTCTAATCGAGCTAGTTGATCCATCGTGGATCTATGATTTCTAAATCCTGACTGGGTTGGGCCAATTTTCTGATTAGATTCAAAATGATGTTTTAGTCTGATGGCCACCATAGTTTCCATTAATTTACATATTACAGATGTTAGTGAAATGGGTCTGTATGAGGCTGGTAGAGTTGCATCCTTGCTTGGTTTGATTATTGGGATAATGGTAGCCTCTTTCCAAGCGTCAGGCAGGGAGCCTTCGGCCCAGGATTTTATTTATTAGCAGGAGCAGTTGTTCCATTGATTCATGTGGTAATTGTTTAAGTATATTATAATGTATTTTATCTGCTCCTGGTGCTGTACTTTTTTTAGTTTTAAGGGCAGCTTTAGGTTCCGACATTATAAATGACCTATTGAGGCAGTCAGTATTCAGGTCTGGTGTCAGAGTATGGTTGTCTATCTTAGCTTGTATTTTCGGTCTCTTTTATCTTTTTTCTATTCTGAATTTTGATGTTAAATTATTGTTGCTAGACATATTATTGTAATGATCTGTGAGCACTCTGCTTTTTGTTTTTCATCGCATTATTAATGTATTATCATGTGATAATGGGGGCATTTGTTGTGTTGGTTTACCTCTTACTCGATTAAATAAATTCCAGACTTCTTTACTTGTTTTATCTTTCGTAATTGCTGATATAAAATTCGCCCAACCTTTCTCTTTTGCTGTTTAATGGTTTCAGACGCCAGGCTCTTGGCTTCCAAGTATTCCTCTCGCCTTCTTTGTTTTAGTTGTACATGATATTTATAGGCTTGTTTTCCATCTTCGCAGACAGTTTTCCCTGTTTTTAATGGCTTCTGTGCAAGCGGGTGTCCACCAGGGATTGGTAGGGCGATTATGTGCTTTACCACTTGTCTGTGGTATGCTTTCTTTACTTATTCCGTAGAGTGTGCTCACAAATTCATCGTGATAGTCTTTTGTATCTAAATTCGCATCGATATGTAACCTAGTGGTGCATAGTTGATGGAAGAGTTCCCAGTTTGCATGACCTAACTTCCATTTGGGAATTGTTTCGGGAGTTCTCTTGTGATAATGGGTACAGATTTTAGTAATAATCGGATAGTGATCGGTGCCTAGTGTTGAGTTGTGGATGGTCCACGAGGCCAAGGAAGCTAGAGCTGGTGTAGCTAATGTGATGTCTGGTGCAGATCCTATACTTTTAGCCCTTGGTAGATGGGATGAGTCGTATGTTTCTGAGCCATTATTTAGTATAACGTAATTAGTATTATCTAGGTAATGTTTTATAATTTCATCACCTATTTTGTTTTACTCAATAAAATTAAAAAATGAATGTCCCAAAGTGGATTATGTCCGTTAAAGTCACCCCATATCAGTGTTTTGTTACTAACTTGTTTTATTACCTTGTATACGTTTTGTAGAAGGTTTTCGGTTTTATGAATACTCGGACTTATGTACATATTCAGAATGTCAATGTTGCCTTTACTGCTTAATATCTTAACTCCCGAGTATAGGATATTATTATTTTCTTTAAGATGACTTGTTTTAAATTCTATGCTTGATATACCATTTTTCACGAATATGCCTACACCGCTTCCTTTGGTTGAGTTCGTTGAGTGAGATTTCAGATTATACCCTGGCAATGTTGTAGGTTTTGGCATTTCCTGTAGACATAATACATCGGGTGACATGATGTCGTTTTCTATTGCATTCACCAGCTCACTTTTTGTTTTGACAAATCCCCGGCAGTTCCATTGAAGGACTGTCAGGGTCTGGTTGGTTTTTTTTAGTTCCGTTTCTACCCATACTATTCTTTTTTTTTATTATTAAAAATGTTTATGTTTTATTGTATATCAGGAAGTCTTAGTCCGTGACGCTTAGTCGCTATTATTTCACTTAGTGGTGTCATATTTGATTCCATTTCTGGCTCATTTAGTTGCACTGGTCTCCTATTTGGTGATATTTTGTCTTGTCTTATAAGAGTTATTTTTGGTATATTTTTCTTGTTTTGTTTCTGCTGCGAGTCTTTGCCTGTCTTTATTATTGGTCCATGTTTTTGTTGCCATTCACGTTTGCCTTTTTTATTTTTATTGCTTCGTCTCTACCTTTAGACGCTTTATTGATCTTTGGAAGATTCACAGTGTTAGGGGCTAACTTTTGTCTATTAAGTGTTATTTTGTGTACTGTTTTTACTGGACTTGCCGCTGGGCTAACATTGGGTGTGGATGTTGTGACCTTATTGTTTGTTTCACTTTTTGTTTTTAGCAGTGATCGTCTGGCAATTTTGAACGTCGCTCATATTTTTAGGGTTAATGTTATCGCTTGAAATCTATTGTTAGATATGTCAGACAGTCCAAGCCCAGAACCCGGTGAGTCGGGGGTATCCGGCATGGGCTGTGACGATTTTGGTGATTTGGTTGTCAGGAGTGAGTCCATACTTGGAGGATTAGAAGGCATCTCTTCTTCACAGATACCTATGCCTAAGTCTATTATCTCATCCACACTATCTATAATTTTATTTGATTTTCCACTACTGCTATTGCTGGATGTGGGTGGTTGTTATCTGATATGTAAGTGCTAAATAGGCTTTTCGCCGCTGTTGTGTCGCAACTATTCTTTCTTATTTTTGTGTGGGTGGGTAGTAGGTAGATATATCCTTCCTTAACTGTTTCAATGATTATGTCATCACCGGTATCGGTGGCAACATTATTATGTACGTTGGAGGGCTCTGTATTTAAATGTGAGCTGGTTATCTGACCTATAATTCCATCAGTTTGGATACCTAATTGTCTTTCGAGTGCTAGTTCGATTGCTGTCACGAGATCAAAAACTTGCTGTTTAGTAATATAGTCCTTCATTGATTGTTTGTTAATGTTTTCTTTGGGAGTTTGGTAATCTTTGTAAGATGTTTCATGGGCTCTCTTTCGTTTATTAGTTTTAGGTGTAGCTGGTATATGAGTTTTCTCTGGCGTTCGCTTGTTATAGTCTGTTTGCGGAAACTTATTCTTAATTTGTTCCTGATTCACGTTAATATTTGGGGTTTGAAGTTGTTCTTTTAGTGCGTTTCTAGTGAGCTGTCTAGTGTTGTTTTTTTGGGCGAGTTGTTCTTTGTATCTGAGAAACATAGGACAGTACGGATCACTAGCCCTATGTCCACATTCATGTTGTTGAGCCACGTAGCAGTTGTTGCAGAATTCTTGAGCTCGTGTATTTTTGTATGTGCACGCCGTGTAAGTGTGTGAGTAGCCACAGATGGGACATACTGTTTTATTGTTTTTGCAATTGTTTTGCTTATGACCGAATTGTTGGCATTTGTTACATCTAATGGGACGTGATATCGTGATGCCTATGTTGATGTCATTTCCGCAATTGATGTAGCTAGCAGGTGTTATGGTGAATGGTAGAGTGGGTGAGTTAAATTTAATTAGAAGTGTTGACTTGTTTTTGCTATGTGATGTGCTTCAGTTATTTTGTTTTTATTTTTTTTTTTCCAGCGTCTAGTGCTGTCATTAGTTCTTCTTTGTTAAGTCGCGTGAAGTCTGGATGATCTGCAATCCCCAGAGTGACTGTTTGGTTTGGTTGTTGTTTAGTGGATGGGTGTTGTCTGTTTGTGTTTTGGTGCGACAAGTGTCTGAAACTCAACTCGGTCATGCCAACTGGGGTTGTGAACGCTTTTTCCTTTGTTAGTGTAGCGATTCGGTAGTTTAATTTTGAAGATGTCTGGTGCATCCATGCCACAGCTGATTTCGGCTTGACTTATATTGCCTCCTACATAGGACAGGAAAGCCAGAACAAATTGCGGAATAGTTACTGACCTACGCCTGGGGCCCTCTATTTTGAAATGTAGAGTGTCCGTCCAGGTTCCTAATTGGTTTGCCTGTCTGCTCTGTGTGTATTGCTGTGTCTGCCGGGGTGGTGGTGTGGGTGAATTATGTGCTCGTCTGTTGTTGGCTAATTTAGCTTCGGGTGATTTGCTATCAGGTGACAATGTCGAGTTGTCTTCCCTGGCGCGTTTTCTTGTGCTTTTGGAGATGGGAGTAGACATTTCAGCCATGTTTAAGTTTTTGTTTTGGTTGTTGGTTTGTTTTAGTTGTTGTTGTTGTTGGTTTTGGTTTTTTTGTTTATATTTACTGAGGAAGGGAAACAGAAACAGTCAACAATATTATATTTATAGTATATCTTATTGTTATTTTTATTTTTTATTATGTTTTATCTCCGTTTTCTATTTTAAGTGCTATAACAAGTGTTAAATATTACCTGATTTGTTACTGTCAACAAAAACTTCTATGTTCTGTAGCTGTATGCTGCTGGCTTCACCGTTCTTTACCGTTCTTTACCGTTTGTCACGAAAATATCACGAAAATGTCCGTATATGGAAAACTGATTTAATGGTTAACTTAACTTAACTTAAGGCATGTGACGTAACGTAATGAAGTTATAAATTTAATTTAGAGTATTGTTTGTTACGACTGTATCTTAAATCGGTTGATTATGAGATGATATAGCCGGTTTCGGTGTAAGATTTCCAAGTGATTTCCAAGTGATTTATGTTTAGAAGGCTTTGGAAGGAAGACTTTTTGTTTTACTTTTTACTTTCTTTTTTTTTACAACAGACCCTAGTCTAAGTCAAGATGCGATATATTGTGTAAAGTTTATTTTCAATACAGCATACAACACTACACACACCAGTCGAGAGTACGAGTTTATTGAATGCTTTACACAAATACATATACTCGTTGAATCAGTCTATACATCCCGTGACTGACCAATAATTATTTGTATTGTACTCTGCAGGAGGTGTGATAATTCTGTATAATACGTCTATTCAAATGTTTGTACAGTACATTAAGTCGCTAATAAGAATGAGTTTAATGGTATTCTACACCAGTATAGAGAGTTGTTTTCCAACTTTGTCTTCTTTTGATCTGCACTGTCTGGTCTCTCTTTGATGGGAACTGGAATAATACTATAGTACAGTGTAGTATAGAGTGCGATAAGCTATCAACTAATATACATAGGATATATTAGCTTAAATGTAATGTAACGCAACGCTTGCATAACAATGGAAATCCTAATTTTCGACGAAAAACAATGCATAAATTTCAGTTATTTTAGATGATATATAGCAAAATGTTTACCTGGTTTTCCAGTGGACTCCGGTAGACTCAGCTCGTTGTCAGTATCTTCACAATACACAACATAAATACTTGCTAATACTACACAAATACTTACTAACTTGATGTAAGAGTGAAATATGATATCTAATCTCAGTGATATTGTTATGGTCAGAGCAAATATTATAATACGTCCGTTCACCTTGAGTGTCCAGTCGATTACTTGTCGATTTTAGTCGTGACAATCTATGCCTTTTGTACGGATGCCCATTAGGGCCACTTCACCTTTTTTTTTTCTTTTTTCTTTTTTTTTATTGGGTGGCAGGTGGGAGCATGCGATGGGTAATTTAACGATCGGGGTTCATCCTTACCGGAATCCCGACTGGAGACCTGGTTTGGCCCTCACATACGTCTTTGGCATTTTTTGTGTGACAGTTGAATCTGGTTATACCCCTTATAAGAGTAATCCTACCGGTATTACTTTTAAATAGGGGAAGGGGCCAAGTGACTTTGGTGCGGTATGGACCTGGCACCAGGTCAGGTTATTCTAATTTCAGGGCTGAATATGTTGTATCTCGATGTAAATATTCCGTTCTGATTTTGGGATTTTCCCCCCAATGCAGCAGGTTAAAACGGGATCGAACCTGTTTGCACGGCCTTACATGACCTTAGCTGTTGATAGGCCGTTAAACACCAATAAACAAACAAACAAACACTTTTTTTTGTTTCCACTTATTCAAGATACTTTCTTGAATTTTCAAGATACTTTCTTGAATTTTCAAGATCTGTTCTGAATTTTCAAGATCTTTTCTTCAATTTTCAAGATACTTTCTTGAATTTTCAAGATCTTTTCGTGAATTTTCAAGATACTTTCTTGAATTTTCAAGATACTTTCTTGAATTTTCAAGTTCTTTTCTCGAATTTTCAAGATCTTTCCTTGAATTTTCAAGATCTTTTCTTGAATTTTCAATATCTTGAAAATGCAAGAAAAGAACTTGGAACATTCAAGAAAAGATGAAAATTCAAGAAACGATCTTGAAAATTCAAGAAACGATCTTGAAAATTCGAGAAAAGAACTTGAAAATTCAAGAAAAGATCTCGAAAATTCAAGAAAAGAACTTGAAATCTTGAATAAATGGAAATAAAAAGAGTGAAGTGGCCCGAATGGGCTACTAGTTTAGCAGAATACGCATTGATTATCACAAGTGGGAGTACAAATACAATCACAACAATGTTGAACTGTTCCCACCCCCTGCATAACAATGGAACAACCTTAACCCTTACAATGCTGAATTAATTTGTGTCGTCTGCTGAATATTTTTGATTTTTCCATTTTTCTCATCAAAACCTTGGTTTGCCAGCACTTTAGAATCATTTCCAATGGAAATGATTCTAAAAGGCTGCCAAACCATGTTTTTACTCGGAGAAAAGACAAAATATGAATTATCAGCAGACGACTATTTTCGGTTCCCACATTCTAAGGGTTAATGTACGTTTCCACACCTAGCATGAAAGTGAAAAGTGAAAGTGAATGGGTTTAAGATCCCAACCCCCATTCGTACATGTACTTGAACATGTACGTGTACTTTTACAGGTAATATATGGGATTTAGTACTAAACCCATTGACCCGGCCTTAAATGACCTTAGCTGTTGATAGGTCGTTAAACCCCAACAAACAAAACAAACACAACAATGTGAAAATATGTATTGATGTTCAAATTACGTAGAGAAAATACTGTAATAAGTTAACAATTTACTTAGTTGGGCTGCAAAAAATGTTTGCTTATTGCAGCTCAAATAAGTGAATTTTTAAATTTGTTTAATTTTTTATCAACCATACATTTGTAAAAGTATAATACGCATTGAATTTGAAATATGGGCAGAGGCGCCGGAGCTGGGGCGGCAGGGGCGGCGGCTGCCGCCCCAATATTTTGGCAAAAATAAAAATAACAAAAAATCTACAAAAATGTGTATGATATACCTATTAAAGTTGTATCTTAAATGCAGCAGAATGCAGGAAATGGAATCTAGAATTAAAAATAATTCTGGGGGGCATGCCCCCAGACCCCCCTACCACTCATTCGCTTCGCTCGGGTCGACTTTCACCTCCCCAATATGTATTTGCTCCCGGCGCCCCTGATGGGGGTATAATACTCTTTAGATACAAAACTTATCTGGAGGGCTGACTCCATCATTTGTTTAACTGGTTATAGTGATATTCAGGGGCCCGTTTCACGAAACTTCGTACAACAAAAATGTTCGTACGAAGATTCCTATTGATTTTCTTCTCACATTAACGTGTTTCTCTAATGCTACTATTTTGTACCTCCGGGTTCATGTTTAATATTAAATTTGGCACTTCAACGAAAGATTTTCCAAAAATTGGCTGTCGGAACAAATGTTATCTTGGAGTAAAAACATGGTTTGGCAGTATTTTAGAATCATTTCCATTGGAAATGATTCTAAAGTGCTGCCAAACCATGTTTTTGCTGTTCATTTTTGCACTGAATAACTTCTTAGTCGTACAAAGTTTTGTGAAACGGGCTCCAGTTGAATATCATATATGTCCACAATCATGTGACCCGATATTGGACAATCACATTGGTTAACGTTTGTCATATAATATTATAAAATTATTATCATTGTGAAGGTGTACACAAGCTTTACAGACCTGAGGAAAGTCATATTCACCGAGGCTGAAGGCCGAGGTTAATATGGCTTTTCAAAGGTCCGTAAATATCGTGTACACCGACCCAAAGAGAATAATTGTATCCCCGGACTCCGTCGGGGGATACTATGGATTTGACAGCGCGCCGTGTCCGCCGCAGACACTTCTTGTCCGGAGCATAACTCGAACACCCTTTGGAATATTTTCATGAAACTTCACACATGCATAGACCACGACCCGAAGGTGTGTCGCGCACAAGAATGACAACTCTTGCATAGCTAATTTTTGAGTTATCTCCCTTTTTTGTTTCTCGCACTGATTTCGTGTCCGGAGCATAACTCCACCACCCTTTCGAATATTTTCATGAAACTTCACACATGCATAGACCACGACCCGAAGGTGTGTCGCGCACAAGAATGATAACTTTTGCATAGCTAATTTTTGAGTTATCTCCCTTTTTTGTTTCGCGCACTGATTGACCAGAACTCGACCACCCTTTGGAATATTTTTATGAAACTTAACACATTCA
Source organism: Conchocele bisecta (assembly GCA_029237695.1). Taxonomy (NCBI): domain Eukaryota; kingdom Metazoa; phylum Mollusca; class Bivalvia; order Lucinida; family Thyasiridae; genus Conchocele; species Conchocele bisecta. The sequence goes on from CM055281.1 coordinate 53,497,027, forward strand.
ATTAGACCACGAACCGAAGGTGTGTCGTGCACAAGAATGACAACTCTTGCATAACTAATTTTTGAGTTATCTCCCTTTTTTGTTTTCGCTCACTGATTTCGTGTCCGGAGCATAACTCGACCACCCTTTGGAATATTTTCATGAAACTTCACACATGCATAGACCACGACCCGGAGGTGTGTCGCGCACAAGAATGACAACTCTTGCGTAGCTAATTTTTCAGTTATCTCCCTTTTTTGTTTTGCGCACTCTACAAACTGGACAATAATGCATGAAGGCCTGTTTTCTCGTCTGCTCTGTACACCTTTTCTCGTGTGCTCTGTACACCTTACCTGTAGAGAGAACAATAGAAACTGGGAGAACCATGTGCTAGCATGGGCTAGCATGTGCAGATGTCCAGTGCTTGACCACTGTTGACCAGGTAATTTATACAGGTAAATTACTACATTGGGTACTGTGTTGAAAATATTGTGGCATTATGTGGACCTGTGCAGATATATGTGGATAAATATAGAACTATTTAAAAAAATCTGGTCTCCAATAGCAAGCATTATTATTTTTAAACTTTTTTTTTTTAATTTTTTTTTTTTTTTTTTTCACTTGTATTTTAATATTTTTTTTTCAAATTATTTTTCAATTTTTAGCCAGGTTTTTTAAAAAAAAATCCAGGCTATTGGATTGGCGAAAGCCGGGCGGGCGGGCGGGCGGGCGGGCGGGCGGCATCCACAATCAATGTTAAGTTTTCGTGTTTGAGTCCATTTCTTTGTTACTGTACCACCTAGGACCACCAAACTTTCACAGCTTCATAATCAAGGGGTGCCCACCACATATCACTATCCAACATGTTACTTTTTTTTTAACTTCACCCATTTTTTCCGCGTAGTCGACTTAGCCATTTTCAATGTTAAGTTTTCGCGTTTACAATGTTAAGTTTTCGTGTTTAAGTCCATTTCTTTGGTACTGTACCACCTAGGACCACCAAACTTTCACAGCTTCATAATCAAGGGGTACCCACCACATATCACTATCCAACATGTTACTTTTTTTTTTAACTTCACCCATTTTTTCGCGCAGTCGAGTTAGCCATTTTCAATGTTAAGTTTTCGCGTTTACAATGTTAAGTTTTCGTGTTTAAGTCCATTTCTTTGGTACTGTACCACCTAGACCCACCAAACTTTCACTGTTCATAAACCAGGGGTGCCTACCACTACAACTATCAACATGTGACATTTTTTTTACCTTCACTATTATTTCTACGTGAATTGGACTTAGCCATTTTCAACGTTAACTTTTTAACGTACGTCTGGTTAAAGTTTTTTGGTTTTCTAAAACTTTTTCGTTATACTTCTCTGCAACTGCTTCGCCCATTACCTGTGAAAATTCACTGGGTGTTTATCATCATCCTATTTTTTTCATGTCTAACCCAAACCGTGCGGCCCCTGTGCCCAATGTCAAGTCATAATTACTTTGAATTTTTTTTGTTAAAGTTTTTTTCGGGTAATATATCTCTGCAACTGCTTCTCCCAATACTTGATACTTCACATGGTGTTTCTCATCATTGTTGCACCTGCATTGCGGAAAAGCGCGATCCTGTTGCCGAATGTCAAGGTCAAATTACTTTGAATTTTTTTTGTTAAAGTTTTTGTGTACTATATCTCTGCAGACTGCTTCACCAATACCTTGATACTTCACATGGGTGTTTTATCATTGTTGCACCTGTTGCGGGAAAGCGCCGATCCTGTGCCGAATGTCAAGGCAAATTACTTTGATTTTTTTTGTTAATGTTGTTATCGTGTTCTTATCTCTGCATACTGCTTCACCCAATACTTGATACTATACACATGGGGGTGTTTATCATCATTGTCGCACATGCTTGCGGAACGCGCGATCCGTGCCCCAATGTCAAGGTCAAATTACTTTGAATTTTTTGTAATGTTTTTTCGTTGTTACTATATCTCTGCAACTGCTTCACCCTATACCTTGATACTTCACATGGGTGTTTTATCATCATTTGTCGCACCTGCTTGCGGAAAGCGCGATCCTGTGCCCATTGTCAAGGTCAAATTTACTTTGAATTTTTTTGTTGTTAAGTTTTTTCGTGTCTCTATCTCTGCAAAACTGCTTCACCCCAAATACCTTGATAATTCTCATGGGTGTTTTCATCATTGTCACACTGCGTTGCGGAAAGCCGTGATATCGTCGGCTTTTGGCATACGTCCGGTCCGTCCGTCCGTGTGTCCGGTTTAAAGTTTTTGTTAAAGTTTTTCCATCTTACTATATCTATTTTTTTAGTGTCCATGCCTCGCCCAAGGCGCGACATGCAGGCAACGGCATCTAGTCTACAAATATGTGGGTATAATTATGTTATCCAAGTGTCTATGCTTGGAAAAAAACCTGGCTCGTGCTTTGCCTAGTTTCTTGTTGTCTGTAGCATAAGGTCGTAAGTGCTTTATACAGGACTATTCACAATGTGCATGTGCTAGCATGTGCAACTGACCACTGGACCACTCACAGGTAATTTATTCGGTAAATGATTTTAATTTCCGTAAATGTGTTGAAAATATTGTGGCATTATGTGGACCTGTGCAGATATATGTGATAAATATAGGACTATTAAAAAAAATTCTGGGGCTCCAGTAGCAACATTTATTATTTTTAATTTTTAAACTTTTGTTCCATTTTTTTTTTTTAATTTTTTTTTTCAAATTCTTTTTCAAATTTTTTTTTTTTTTCCTAGTTAGTGCATAAGGTCGTATGTGCTATATACAGGAACTATTAATCATATAATAAAAAAACAATTATTGACTAGTGGCCATAGAATTATAATCTGATATTCCTATGGTTCACTAGTCATTATATTGTATAATATGTTCGGGCCAGTGAAAATTGCTTTCGGGCCAGGCTCGAGGTCAAGGCGGGGACATGGCGAGGCATTGATTCGCGGAATTCTTGTTTACTTATCTCCCTTGGTTGTTTCGTGCTTGTTTTGTTATCCAGAGCATAACCGGAAACAAGCATATCGCATTGTCTTTTGGTACTTACGCCCTGTGCCTAAAATCACGTTTCGTTCTGCCCCGTCAAGCTGGGTCAAGGTCCATACTTAGTGCTTCAAAAACATTAAACTTGGGTAAATATCTTTTTACTTTCTGTTTTTCTTTCATGGATCATGGATCATCTTCATATTTCATATACGCATTGCTCTAATGGTCTCTACCGCCCTGTGCCAAATACCACGTTAGTCTGCCCCACCAATCCCAGGGTCAAGGTCACATACTTGGTGCTCAAAAACTTTAAACGCTGGGTAAATTTCTTATAATTTTTATATCCATTCAGGATCAACTTCATATTTCATATCGCGTTGCTCTAATGGTCGTCCTACCGCCCTGTGCCTTATCCACGTTCGCCTGCCCCGCCAAGCCAGGGTCAGGTCAAATACTAGTGCTTCATAAAAACTTTAAAGTCGGGTAAATATATTATATTTCTGTTTTCTTTCATGGATCATCTTCCTATTTCATATACGCATTGCTCTAATGGTCTCTACCGCCCTGGCCAATCCATGTTCGTCTGCCCCGCCAATACAGGGTCAGTTCACTACTTGTGCTTCAAAAACTTTAATGCTCAGCGTAAATAATCTTATAAATTTTTCAATTCATTCACGTTTCAACTTCATATTTCGTATTGCGTTGCTCTAATGGTCCTCTACTTGGAGCTTCAAAACCTTTAACGCTAAGGTAAAGAAAATTTTGACTTGCTATTGGCCTCATTTATTATCAAGCGATATGTGGGCACATCCGTGTTTATGAACACATTTTCAAGTTTATTTAATCTTCACAACATGCATATAAGACCGACCCTAAAGGTGGTGTCGCACGTAAGAATGACAACTCTTGGTCGTAATTTCTTAGTTTATCTCATTTGGTTGATTTCGTGCACTGATTTTGTGTCTGGAGCCTACACTCAACCACCCTTTGGAATATTTTCTGAAACTTCACACATGCATAGACCACGACCACTAAAGGTTGTGTCCGCAAGAATGACAACTCTTGCATCACTAATTCTTTAGTTATCTCCCTTTGTTTTTCGTCACTGTTTTTGTCTCCGGAGCATAACTCGAACACCCTTTTTTCAAACTACTTGTGTATCTGGGGAGGGGGATACACATGCGCTTGTCGACAAGAGTAGTATATAGGGAGTCAAAATGATACCACCTAACGGTGGTATCATTTCTCCACCCTATATACTACTCCACAACCCCCGAAAATCAAAAATTGGTTAACGAGGAAATTGTCTCCCACCAACCACGAAAAAATTGGTCGTGAAAAAAAAAACATAATGTTTTTCCGACAGTTATTTATGATAAAATATTATTTAAATGTGCCCACGAGTGATAGTTTATATTCCAACACCCCATTTTTCTCCTCCGAATATAGCTAATTTTATTTCGCAGATCAGAATAATTCTACCAGCTTAGTCTTACCACGTTCACCTGTAGCACTGACAGTGTAGTTGCTTATGTCTTCAAAGAGTTTGGGCATAATGAATTTACAAGGGCATTGGGCATGAAATTTGCGGGGGACACAAGGAATTTTTCTACGTCTCGCTAGATTGCCTTCGTAGATATTCTTTACGCGTAAAGTCTTACAACATAGTCTCACACTCCATTATTTAGGTATATGTTTAGTTTATATTCAATTAGAAGTGAAAAAAAACATTAATGTTTCAAGACATAGACAGATAAATTTTCATAGGTTATACAAAATGTTATTACAGAAATCTATGATAACGTCTGAAACTAGAGCAGAAATAGAAAGTTTGAGAATGAAGAAGCCGAAATCTTCTAGGGATACTTATAGTAACTGTGAGAGTTAGGGGTTGACAAAAGCTGTTAAAACTTCCACAAAGAAAGAGGAGTTTATGAAGCGGTTTACCCGCGCCCACAACGTGGGAGCCTTTAAAGATATATCCAAAGCGGATGAAGTTGGTAACAGAATTCAAAAAGAATGTATTGCGGGGTTAAGGGCTAGTGTATTGAATTCTAAGAATTCCCGTCAAGCACAAATTAATTTGTCCCAAATTAGACGCCAAAATAATAATAAGAAAAAATCTATCGTTAGCGCGATAGTGGAAAATGGTGAAGAAATATTTTTGGGGCTCACGATTGAAACATTGGAAAAGTAGAATGGAAGCACGGGTAGTTACATTATCCTTTCCGTAAATAACATTAACAATTAACGAAGTCTGATCGCATGTCCGATAACTCGCTCCGTATCTAACAAACCCCAATATTTCTTTGAGAAATTAATATCTTCAAGCTGAACATATGGATGGAATTAAAAATGGGAACAAACCTAATACTTTAATATTTCACAAAAATTCTCGGTGGTAGCGAACCCATTATCATCAATTGAAAACCGTTTTAAAATGGCTGCTCAGATTAAGGAGCCAAACACGTTATAATGTCGATAAATTAGGACAGACCAAATACAAAGGGAAAGTTTGTAAGATGGTAGAGGTTTTTGTAAAGCTATACAGGGCTAGTAGGGAATAGAATTTGGACTTACAATCCAAAGAAGCAGCAGGAGGAGAACTTCCAGAATGGTTGAGGTATAGAAAGGTATGGATTTTCTTTTTTAGATAAGTATAATGACGATCTTTGTCTGTTCAGGTGTCTTGCTATGAACCCTTGATAAAAAAAGATCAGACCTGACAGATGTACAGAAAAGGCGAAAGTAACTTAGTCCGCAATATTTCGGTTGTAATGTGGTTTCACCAATTTCTTTTTCAGATCTGAAAAGTTTGTTGAAGAGTTTTTAAATCGGTATTCGAAGTATATCAACCACTGAATGTAATGTATGGTGGTTGAAAAGGTACCAGCGCACTATAGGCAATAGGTAATAAAATCCATGACCCTATAGGCTGTTTAATAATCACGCATTTCTGATAAAAAACCTTAACAACTATCTAAAATTTAGCCTGCGATATTTGCAAGCAGAAATTCACGAAGCGAGTAATATGAAGAGACACGGACCAACTGTATGAGGAGGTGAGACAAAAGTACATAGTGATGGTAATATTATTTAGGAGCGCCCGCGATCGTCGTTCGAGAATCGCGTTTTACCAAGGTTTCTAACAGTTATGGGGCGATCGATTGGATGTATTCTGTGGAAAGCGGGAGGGAATTCACATTCACCACGAAAACAGTGTGGCAACGGAGGTGAAAGATGGATTTTTTGGAGACTCCGGTAGATGGATACTGTCCAGAAACAATACCGTATATTCAATTTCACGGCTGTTCTGGCACACAAACAGTGTGAGATTTCATGCAAAGCATAGAAAAGAAGAACGCGCATCCACTGATGAGAGAGATAAAGTTATTAGAAAGAAAAGAATTCAACCGAGTAGTTATGGTGGGAATTGCGAATTCCAAGAACGGGTAAAGATATAAAGATCGGTTGTGCACTACTCTTTATCCATATCAGATAGTATACGATTTTGAGGCGTATCTCCAGCCAGAAGTGAAAAAACTACCGGTAATAGTTGTAGAGTACGAGATGAGGCACGTTCCGGCAAGCGTAGTATTGGAGATAAATTTCTCAGGGAACCAGTAATCTCATTTTTGTGGTTAAAGATCCCGCAAAACTTATAGAAAAATCGTAGAAGGATTTGGAAAGTTATTTTTTTTTCCCCCCCCCCCCCCCCCCCCCCCCCCCTGGGAAAAGCTATAAGAGAAGAAGTGTGTTCAAGATATAGGTTTATTACAGAAACCATTTACCGTAAAAATCAATCGCCAGATCGAACAGTGGATAGAGGCAAGTACCGGTTATAGGTTTTAACAGCAGTAAGTACCGATTATTAAACTTATATAATAGAAATATTTAGTAGGTGAACTGGCATCAACAAACAAAGAAAGTAATTGGGCGGAAAACGTGCAAACGCAACAATATTTCTATTTACTCCAGAGTTTAGATTTCTTGATGTAATACTTTATCTAGGACCCGGTGTAAGTTACGATAGTGGATAAAAGCCTACGAATGCAAAGGACAGAAATCTTTCTTTCCTTATGAGTGGTTCGATTCTCCAGACAAACTTGGAATTACCCGGACTACCGGATATAGAGAATTTGGTATTCCAAACTATCTGGGAATAATGTTAATAGATGAAACAGAATTAGTAAATGTCGTAGAATTTTCGAAGAAAATAATATGAAAACTTTCAGAGATTGGTTGACATTATTATAACGATTTAGATGTAGCACCGTTCTAGAAGCGGTGAAAAAATGGTGAATTTTATAAACAACAGAGGTGTGGATATTTTTCAAAGATGCGTAACCAATACCTGGAGTAGCTATACAATATTTATTGGAGAGGAACATTAAAGAACAAAAATCTTCAAGGACGTTTATACAGGAGGATGCTCTATATGCACAAGTAGAAACATACGGGAAATGATGAAGGACGCTCTAGTGGTGGTCCATCAATAGTATTTACACGATATGCAGAAGCTGGTGTTTCAAAATATTAGATCTAATTCCTCAAATGAAAATTAAAATCAACCTGCAGGCTGTTTATGGGGTACGATGCAAACGCGTTATTTTTTATCTACGTTAATAAAGGATGCCGTGTGGGAGAGGAAACTATACACCATTAGATACCCCACATAACCCTTAAATTTATTAAAAAGTTTTGTAAATGAGTTATTATCTGGAGATGGTTTGGGTTTGCGGGGTGGTTATTGATGTTCCACACAACTTAAAACATAAGTTTTCTGAAATGTCCCCATGATTTATAAACAGAGAAGTAGAGGTTGATGAAGTTTCCCACACACATGTTAAATTATTTTGGAAGATACTGGAAGAACTCGAGGAAATGGAGAAAATTGGTGGTTCTGATGACCGCCATAAGTATTGCTGTACACGCCACTGTTGAAATGGTATTTAATAACACGGCTAGAACTAAATGGAGTTCATCGTGTTATAGATTTTATTAGTGGAAAACCATTCGAATGGTTCGCAAAAAGAGTTACCTAGCGCATGACGAACAGGCGATGTAGAACCCAAATAAGAAAACCAGTAGCCGACATAATGAAATTATTAGGAAAAACTCGTGTTGTGGAAAAATTGATAGAGTACGCACAACGGAGAGACTTTAATTACGGACATATCACAAACGAAACTGTGTTGACTGAAGCATTAAGATATGCATTCTTTTATTTGGACGATTGGAAGAGATAGGAGATGCGTACGAAATTTCTTCAAGAAAACCCAGGTGTGCGGTAAAGGAGACCTTTCCCATTGTGGAATAGCGGTTTATCACTAGCTAATGTGATTGTTGGAATTTTACTACGAATTTATAGATAAATACGTAAAAAGAGAAGACTTTGAATTAATACAGATGGATACAGATTAGTATGTATATAGGAGTAGTGGAAAAACGATAGAGGAATTGATTATACCTAAACTTTACTAGACGAGTTGAAAAAGAAAAAAAAGAAATGGTTGGCTTGGGATAATGGAGCGAAGAGAGCCCGGACTTTTCAAATGGATTAAGCGGGGATAGGGCGTTAGCGTTATCTAGTAAGTGTTATTCGTAGAAAAAATTAATTTCACTAAAGGATAATTTGGAACAAATTAAAATTAATAAAAATCTCTGCGAAAGGAATGTCCAAGAGAACTAACAATTTAAATTGGGATAGATATAAGTGGTACTAAGGTGGAAACTACAGAAGATGGAAAACCACATTATTGATGTAGCACAAAATAGAGGATTTAAATGAAAGACGGCGTTTATGAAAACGTACTGTCAACAAAAAATTAGGTCTCTCGGCTTACTACGATAATAAAGACGTGTGTTTACCTGACAGGAATACATTACAGAACCTCTATTGATTTAGTAATCGGGCGGTAGCTGGGTGTCAGAAGGCAACTATATGAAGTTCTTCGCGAAACAACCCGCGAGAGGGACCATCTGGTCAAATAATAGAGCACGGGCTCCTCGGGTTTGGTAATAGATCGATCTAGTTGATATACAATTGAAGAGACCACAAGGATCAGTCGCGCGGCGGCTGCACCTTCGAGCTCTCCCGGTTGATAGAGGTACGTACCGTTGAATATCTGATGAAGTGCAATCGGCCGATTGCTGCTCCTCTAAACCATACGGGTCGCCCGCGCCGAGACGGCAGATGGCTTGCTCGTCACCCTTTTAAACTTGATAGCATCTAAGGATTCTTACCTATCAATCTGGTACCTCTCCGTTCAGTGGGAGGACCATCGGCGGGCAGTCTGGCACCCACTCGGTCGATCGTGAATGGGGGCTCTACAAGTTCTTTGGCGTATTGGTTGTCGAAAGTCTCTCAGCCAAGGTTCGATTGAAGGGTTCCACGATCCCCTGTCCTGGTGGATGTTGACGCGGCGGTCTGATAGAAACTTTATGCTTAGAACAATAGATGAGAGACCGCGCCCATGAACTCGCGGCCGGGTCGACCTGGAGAAGATTCGGCAATTTGAGAGGACTACTCTTTATATATTCGGGAAGAGCTCGGCCACTTCTTAGGACTCTTAGTGGCACGGACTCGCCCCCTTTCTAACGACTCGCTTCGTCAACGATTGTCAGTGCGTACTTGTACGTTTTGCGACCGACGCGATGTGAGGGTAGAAACAGGAGATCCGCTTGGTGAACTTGGTTCGGCACCGGCACGTCGAATTTGGGCGCGGAATATTGTGAGGCGCGGTAAATAGATCTGCCAGATGGCCTGCTTCTTGAGCATTCCTTGACAGCGTTTTCTGAAACCTTGGTCGCCGCCGCGGGTTCTTGATTGCGCGAGTCCCTTCAAGTGAGCAGCGTGGGCTATAGTTATGTATTAGACAGCTTGCGCGTTAGTTTGGTATCTAGTACTTGCGCGTGTTCATCGTATGCGAAAGTATTTAATATATCGGTCATTCTCCATAATGCCCTCGCCAGTTCGTCGGTTAACAGCGTCGTAATAATAAACTTTGTTGGAAGTTTCGATGCAGCCAATCGCGTTTGGGTTGGAACAGGTGAGGGGAATCTAATTCATTCAATCTCGATTTGGTGGAATCTAACATCGCTGTGCGAAAAGGGTGGCCGCTTTTTCGTCCTAGCGCACGTCTCGGAGAGAATATCGGGCCAGAGAATCCATGATCTTTGCACCAGGTAACGATGTGTTGGGCAGTGTAGCCTACATCGATCATAGCGGCATAAAGTCGTCCACTTAACATCTTTCTCATATATATTTTTTATAAAAAAAAAATGTTTTAATTAATTAATTTAAAATCTCGATTGAATATAGTAGCCGGCGGAGACCCACCACACCCATTCCCACGACGATGGATTAAAAAAAAATAAACGCGATCTCGGGTCTTTTTGGGCTCTGATGGATACATAGAAATCTGAAAGTTGGGGGCTCGGGATCAATTGGATCGAGACTTTTGTGCGGATATTGCCAGCGCGTACTCGCGGTTGGTTCCTTCAACGTTCTGAAAAGTTTGCGCGGCGTGATTTCGCGGCGATGCTCTTCGTTGACCCAGTCCAGAATGGGCGGTTCGTTTTTTGACCACGCTTCCTTTGCATATTGAGTTGTTCTACAGCTAAATCCCTTTCCTCCTTCTTTCTCCCTCATTCATGACGCTTACGCTCTAATCCACGTTCGAGCTTGTCATTTTAGGAGGAATATAAAGTTGCTACGCTGAACGCCAATGCGTTTACAAGCGTCACCACCTACTATTACTGCGATTGAAGACATTTATTTCCATATATTAAACTGGTAGAATTCCAGCTTTAACTCTAGTTAATCTCGGGTCCAACTGCGGCCGCACATCTAAAGGTCGCGAGCCCTACGTCCTCTCACAGTAAAGTTCCTATTTGGGAGCGGTTCCTCTAGGGCCATCTTTGATAGTCGAGCATACCGATACTGAAACCCGATTCACCACGGCGTGATATAAGGCATTCACTAACATTTTACCATCTTGTTTCAGCCATTGTTTAATTATTGCATATTAAAAGGGGTCGCCGATCAATGTTTAAATGGGGCGCATCCAAATTCAACTTTGTTGATGATTGGTGTTTCGTAAATTTCTTCTGTAACACTGGATGGTTGTTTTTTGTGGTATTTCAAACGCACAGGGCACCAACAACTGTGCCAGTCCACCACCAACAACCAACTCCAATTCACGAATTGGGTTCAATCGGATTGCCCAACCTCGATTGGGTGTTGGAGGTGTGCTGTCCAATTCGTGAATTGGGGGTGTTGTTGTACTCAACTCATGTATTCAGATGTTTTGCTGTCTCCGTCCCGATTGCAACCCCATCTCGATTGGAGTTTAGCCTCGCGAGCTCGTCGAGTATTTTATTTGTTTAACTTTTCGGGTGGGCAGCCGCCGCCCGCCAGCTGCCTGTCTTTTGGGATTTTTATATGGGTATGTATCCAGTGGCGGAGTAACACTCTGGTTCGATTGTGTTGAGCTATCTGTTCAACTCAGTATCTCTCGTGGGTTGTGTCTGTGTCATCATTTATAATATTAATATTGGCTTAAGTTCGTGGGCATTAGTCCCAAATTGACAGTGTTTACCGTGGTCAAAAGCGGGTTGTCGCGGAGCTAAGTACATTCCAAAACTTGATGATAAATTGAGCAGCAGGCTGTTTCTAAGAAGTGTGTCTATAAAAGGGTCAGTCTCTAGGATCGTGATCAACCCTTCGGTGTTTGGTATAGGGAGTAAGCATATAACGGTGGTAGCGTACAATGAATAGCCGACATCCAGAGTTTTTGTCATCTCTGACCTTCCCAATTTGGATTTCGTATCGCGCATACATTTTATCGATTCCGCATCTGGACATCATATCCAACCTGAAAAACTGAGAGCGCCTACCGAGATAATGCTCGGATTGTCCCCAGCAACGCGCAGCTAGCCGCTCTCGTCGCGCCGCATTTTCATTTTCATTTGGAGTCGTTGCCACTCAACCAATACCAACCCCGATTCCGATTGCTCTGTCGGATTAATTATGGTGCAGTCGGTGTTGAGGTTTCTTCTATTAGCATGATCGAGATGTTCGTCGCAGTTCATTTTTCTTAAAATTAATTTTAACTATTCTAACAAGTCTCATCACTTTTACATATTTATTTATTACAAAAAATTAATAAATGCGCACCACCCGATCACTTATGATCACCATTATGATCGCAACAAGCTCGCAGCGTGCACCAAATTGTAACATTGTTAAACCATTTGTTAAGCATTTGTTCAGCATTTGTTCAGCATTGCTATGCATTGTTCAGTATTTGTTCAGCATTGGTTCAGTATTTGTCAGCATTGTTCAGCAATTGTTAAGCATTGCAATAGTTATTACTTTGAATTTTCCTAATTTTATAATTTTCTTAAAATTAATTATTAATTAATTGATAACTTTATAGAAGTTGGTTGATTCAGTCTTAGCAGAAGCTTGGCGGTTAGTTTCGGAATGCATCTAGTCGAACCTCCAGGCGCTCTCGCAGCGTTGGATAACGTCATTCTCTCGAAGACAGTCATCGATGAGTCTCGGTCCCTTGCAGTGAAAGAGGGCGACCCATTTCGTTTGCTCGCGCAGATCCTGAGGACGGGCGTTGTATTTTTGAGTTGGATATCCATACGCTTTGTCTAGCATGGCCGGCCAGGAAAATGCGAGCTCGGAGAGCATGTCTCTCTTTTTGGTCATCGCCGCCTTGGCGAGCAATCGTCAATCACGTATAAGGGTGGGTCGCCCTGAAATATTTGGTATAAACCACGCAACATCGTGGAAGCCTATCACACGGTCAATATACGTTATACTCTCAGGGTCGTCCAATCCACGGGCGCCGCTGATAAGTATGTTGTGGCCGCACAGTGGTGACACAGGAATCACAATATGACGAAAGCATCGCGGTGGATCCTCGAGTAAGTCGAGGATGAAAACCGGTTTTTCCACATCCTGTATGCCACTTTAATTGCAGAGTGAGCATCTCCAATCGTGAATTGGTATTGATTGCTAGAATTCTTAATTTTTTCTTTAGCATTTGTAGATCGCTGATACGGTATCGCCATCTTCGATGTTGAGTTGTGCGTCTGTAATTATATATAAGTATCACGTTCAATGGCGGCCCCGTCCGCCCTTTGGTTTCTGGATCGTACACCCTCTCTAGCGTTCTCACTTGGCGTTCCGCTTCCGTGTATTTGGTCATCGTCGGCTGCTCGCATGTCTAGGCCTAACGGCGATTGGTTATTCTGGAAACTCAGCGAGGTGACGGCCGAGTGATGCAGGTTCTTTGGCACTGCTGCAACCTCCGGAGAGCGCTTAGAGCGGCAGCAAAACTGCTTTTCTTACTTCGTCCCACTGGCTGGTGCGGGCGAAAGGACCGCGCTGTAGAGTTGCTTGGGGGACTCCTCGATCGTCACCTCTACCTTCGTGTTTTGGGTTATAGTATCTGTCGGTTTTTCTAGCAACCGAACGCGAACGGGGCATCCTCGGAACAAAATCAGTATACCTTTCATCGAGCGGGCGGGTATGTTGACGTTATATTCCAATGTGTGCTTCTATGTTTTTCGGCATCTTGCGATGGCGAAGACTCGGTCGTTAAAAGTTGGCAACGCGCCGGCGTACTGGGGTTTGATCAATCGCGCTAGTTCGGGCATCGTGACCATGTCGCTTCCCCCTCCATTACTCCAGCGAAACATTATCGAGCGTATACGTCGTTAATCATGTCGCTGGCTTATGTTACTCGGCCGTAGTCGTTGAACGTTAGTTCATATTCGAGGCGGTCAGCAAAGCGCTCTGATAGTAGGGAATGTGACTCTCCAGCAACTCAAAGTCGTGCGGGATGTAGAAGCGGTTGCCGTAAGCGCCCGCGACCGCGTTGTCACTAGCGTTGTTATCTCCCTTGTTAGCAGCCCGATCTAAGTTTGGTTACGTTTTATTTTTGCTGGTGTCCATATACCTTGATAGACAGCGTTTCTAAGCTCGTGTGGACGTCTTCACAGGTCTGATAGCAAATGGTAGGACGTCGCTGTCGTCGATCGGACATCACCTCATTACCAGAAAATCTTTATCATGGGTCTTCTTGACGATGGCGCGACACAGGTTCTGAACGACGGTTCGGTCCGCGTCCGTCGACGTTAGCGGATATAGTGTAAGCTAGGCGAATCAGTACCGGCGATCAATGACGTCGTTAGCTCCGTGGTTGGGGAAGCGGAATAAGAGCTGCTGTTTCTGGTCGATTCGTCGATGGGGTTGTTCGTATAACGACACTCTGTTCACGGTCCTTTTTGCCCGAGGGGCTCACGCAGTCTGCGGTATGGATTGAGTTTGCGACCGTATTGGACTCGAAGACATAATTATTTTTTCAAAATTATTGATCTATTAAACCAGTATGGTTTTGTCTTTAATTATATTTAAATTTTTAAGAAAATGTATTAATATGGCTGATTACGATGTTGAAATGGATGAAATCGGCAAAGACGATTACCTCGATGGTGATGATACTTTCGAGGATTCCCTCGAGACTCCTGTTCCAATCCAATCACAATTGGGTGGCGCTATATAGTCAAAGTTGGGAATTACTCGAGGGAGCTGTTAAAAACGATACTACAACAGTTTGGCAGTAAAAGGTCTGGTCCCCTCTGTCGGTCGCGACTACTCAAGTTCAAATTTGTATATGACGAGTAGGATTGCGACTAAGAGCACAACACTAAATCTCCCATTCAGTCAACACGAGGACCGGAAAACCTCTCGCTAAACACCTTTGCAGGAAACCGGCGCGGTGGCCAATCTGAAGGGACGAATAGGATTCAACGGATTGGAAGAGGGGTAAAACAATTATACCGGCCCGCGCTGTAGTGGCCCTAAGTTACGACGAAACTATAGCGAAGACGTCCACAGCGATAGAAAAGGTCGAGCTCAGCGAGGTCCTCAATTAGCCACCGACGTTATTTACACTATGGAGACCACGTTCAGCGTCAATCGCAAAATTGGGAAAAGACTCAATCGATGACCCACCGTTACCTCTTCGAGACTCCGTGGACTCGCTAAGGCTCTACAAACGGTTCCGGGGCGAAAACTGGTCCTTAACCTCTCCAAACTCACGGTGCTGGATGAACATATCGCGCTAGAAGAAGAAAAACTGGAGGAAGGCGGTGACGATAGGAATCTACCGAGCGGATTCAACAAATCCTGCGGTCTTTGCGGGGATGAAAGAGAAGCTCGCTTGGAGGCCGCCTCGGCTAACCGTGAGGCTCTCGCACAAAAATAAGTGGATCCGCGAATCATTCTCGGGGTCCCTAGCAGAGGTAACGACACTCGGTGAGCGTCTTGCACTTGTTCAGGAGAGCTGGGCGTCACGTAGCAAGGCATCCTCGTTGCTTCGGCATGCCTATATCGACCATTGTTCTAGCTTTCACTGGTGGTGCGGGCGCCACCACCCGTGCCAGCACAGCACAGCACCGCTCCATCCGGTGGAGCCAAGGAGTGGGTAGAAAAACAAACTAAAAGCCTCGCCAATCTTCTAGATAAATTAGCTGAAAGGCGGCTGCCCGCACTACCTGGACTGATCGAAGTATCGTTCTTACTTGCTATCTATATTATCAAAACGGCCGGATGGCTATGCCAAAAATACTGGGCTTTAATCGTGGCATAATCGCCGGTCGCCTACTATTCTTCGCCAGAGAGTTCCTACAACCCAAAAGCGTAAATATTCGATCGCCACGTAGGGCGATGACGAGCCTAATTTCTCCTCCTCGTGTGTTGTGCTTCCAATTTCACCAATTTGTTAATTGATTGGTGTTTCTCCAATCGCGATTGGTCTGTTGATGGACTCGATGGTGCATCCAATTTACGATTTGGGGAGCTGGGTTCGATTTACGATTTGGGGGAGGTGGTATCCATTTTGTGTTTATGAAATCGGTTCCACTGTTGAGACCGACATGGGGGGGTGCGCTTGTATGATATCCGTGTTCACGTTACCGTTGTGGGGCCGATTTTTGATTGGCGGTGGCGATTACGATTTGATAATTGTAACAGTCAACCGGGTCGTCTCGTAGTATCTTTTATTTAGCTCGGCGCCATATAAAGCCTATTCCAAATACATAGTCTACTGGGTGCTGGCATTTGGAAAAGTTCTTGATAATTCTGGTTCGCCTTTCCAGGTCCACCCTAGATGAGATGGCGCCTCTACATGTGCCAAGATTGTTTTTGTGCATCAAACCGCGTTCCCGTGCCCAGTATGAACTGCGAGTTTGCTTCTGGGCGCCGAGGAATGGCCAGACGTTACGTGCGAAATTGATTCGTTGACGTGATGTAACCCCAAGCCTGCGTGAACCCTATACCCTTCACATCTTAACATAAAATGTTACCCCACGCGTCCTGATCCTCAGCAGCCTGCTGTATGTTAATCGACGTGAGCCCGTTTCGGATGGTAACATTTTACAAGAAAAACGCCACAGTGCCGACCTCCAGACCACTTCCGGCCCGAATGTCATATCGCGGGGTAAAAATTTCCCGGCGTTCGACTGACGATGTGTCACCGGTGTGATCGTGTCCTAAAAATCGTCTGTGTCCATTCCCGACTGGACGTGAATGAGAACGTACCCGAGGCAGGTGCTAGGTAGGAAAGCTTTCTGTCTCCTGTCGGCGTCTGTTTGAAACGTTAAATTCGTTACACAGTTTTTCAAACGCCATACGGTCGTATGCGTTGGAAATGCGGATCCCACAGGCGGTCGTCTTGAGGTAGTGAAATAACTAGTTCTTGAGATCCTCCTAATTAGTATAATAAGTGTGAAAAGTTTTTAGACACTTCGGAGCATGACATTCTTGGATGTAGATGGTCTTTATATGATACTCCACACCCGGACTGTTGCGCACCATACAGCGGAATATTTATGTTGGTTCTGCAATAAAAAGCATCGGTGTTGCTTTTTCCACCGTTTACCACTCCATCGTAGTAATCTTGGCAGCCTATATTGTTCAAAGATATTAGGGAAAATTGGTGCAAGCGCTGTCCGGTCTAACCGTTACGGTTGGGTGTCAAGGGGGTTAAACAACGTCTTTTTGTGGTGTATTTACTCCGACCGCGTACTTTAATTAGAGTTAAAGCTAAATGCTTTGGTATCCATTGAAAGATAATATTATGTTGCTACTATAATCTAATGTTCAAAAAGGGAGTTGTGAACTTCAAAAATTAATAAGACAACTGCTGCGGGAAAAACGCCGTGTAGGCCTTAGATCAATCACCTTCACGGTTGGATGGCATAGAATGTGGGAAGTGCGAAGGGTTTTAACTATTGTGAAGAATGGACAACAATTAGGTGTAAAGCTGCCTAACGGACTGTGGGGAATAAGACAGCTCAAGATTTTGTCTACTCAGAGCTTGACGGTATAATCTCAAACTCACAGTATCGAATGCTACCGGCTCACAACAATGATCATCAGCAGTGATGTAGTGGTCTCCCCGGGGTTGGTTACAACTCGGTTTTAGAGAGACATATCCTCAACAAGGAGTGTTCACCCGGGTGGAGTCGTCGTGATAACCCGGTGGACTTCCTTAACGAAAACTCTCAAGGGTGCCTGGATCGGGTGAAACACATCGTACAAACCACGATAGACGGATCCCCCAGCACATTACTGAAAACTGTGCCGCCAGCGATTGTTTCTATGGCGAGACTGATAACTTAGACTTTCCACACCCACCCCGGATGGAAAGTTTTGGAATCGGGACAAATCCACGAGTTGAAGATTTATATTCTTGATGATAAGGGGCGAGAGTTGAATAACGATTACCCGATTCGGGTAGTCCTAGAAAATTTCAAATTAATTAATTTTAAGAAAAAATTATTAGAATTAAAGCATGTTTCGTAATAGATATTATCAACATTATGAGTTATATTTCGGACCAGGTAGTTCTTCCGATTGGGTGTCAAATTCAAAATAATTTGGAACCTGCAGAAGGAGGGATTCAATCCGACTGGAGGGCGACTTTTTTAATTACAAAATATCAATGGCCTTCATCAATAGAAACTATATCGAGGGCCAACAGGCGTGATTCCACAAGAGTCTACTATCTACAACTTAGAAGAATATGCCCTGGCTGTGAATACACAAAGTCGTGAAGTTACGCATTCGGAACTAATACGAACTAGGTTAAAAAATTAACCAAATTTAGAATAAAGAGGACCCGGTTGGGGGATTGATAAAGCCGTGATGACCGCCAGGCTGACATTACGGAGGTTTATGGGGTGTTGCGCTTAGTAGACTATCTCAGCAAAGAAGCTCACTTGTGAATTAGACGGGAGGAATATAATCGATTTTCGAAATGAGGCCACGTCGCGGTTTTGAGGAAAGCACGAGAAGACCACAGCGGACCTTACGAAGGCCTTTATGAGGTGTTGCGCTCAGAGGACTCTCTCATCAGAGAAGCGGCACTTACTGAACTAGATAAAAAAATAACCAAATTTCGAAAAGAGACCCGGTCGGGTATTGATAAAGTCCGAGAAGACCACCAGTCGAACCTTGCAGAGGCCATTGCGGAGGCTTATGATGCGTTGCGCTTAGAGAACTCTCACAGCAAAGAAGCGACACTTACCGAACTAGATGGAAAAATAGCCGAATTTCTGAAAGAGACCAGGTCGGGGGTTGAGGGGGTCCGAGAAGACCACAAAGAGGCTATTGCGGAGGCCTATGGGGCGTTACGCTCAGAGGACTCTCTCAACAGAGAAGCGGCACTTACTGACATATACGAAAAAATAACCGAATTTAAAAAAGAGACCCGGTTTGATCTTGATGGAGTCCGAACGGGTATTGAGAAAGCCCTAGAAGACCACCAGGCGGATATTACGGAGGCTTATAGGGTGTTGCTCTTAGAGGACTCTATCAACAGAGAAGCGACACTTACTGAACTAGATGGAAAAATAACCGAATTTCAAAAAGAGGCCCGGTCGGGTATTGATAAAGTCTTAGAAGGCCACCAGGCGGACCTTACGAAGGTTTATGAGGTGTTGCACTCAGAGGACTCTCTCAACAGAGAAGCGGCACTTACCGAACTAGACGAAAAGATAACCGATAAACTGAAACATGATCGTATAGCCGCGACCAAAGCTCTTGAGGAGGCCTCTTATGAGATTCGTACTGAGGCATATAACGCAAACAATGCGCTTGCCGGAATAGTGAAAACAATGAAAACACCAAAACGTGTCATAACAGTTTGGGCTGAGAAGCGGGGCCCATTGGTTGTGGGGCATTATGAATATTCGTTCGGTGCCAAAGCGAGTAATAAATATGGGGGATACACTATGACAGCTGCAGGTGAAGTTGTCAGAATGGCGGTCTGCTCGGTTAATGCTAATGGTAAACCTGTGGGCGCGGTCGCGATAAATATTGTAGTAGATGGGGAAGAACGGGAGGTTGGAGTCACTAAAATCTCTGGAGATAGTTCGACGGTGGTTTCGTTTGCCGGTGATGATCGAATTAGACTTTCCCAAGGTAGTGTTATTAACTTTGTTACGAAAATCGGTGAACCAGAGAGTTCTTCCACTATTGTCTCATTGTTAATTGAACTTATTTTGTAAATACTAATATATTGAACTAAAATTTAAATAGAACGAATCACGTTCCAATTGCAATCCACTCCACAACTTGTATCCAATCTCAATACCACTCCACCAACACTGTATTCAATTAACAACCATCCACCAACAGTATTAATTAAGAAGTTCAGATTTTAGGTTGAATAATATCGTCGCTATGCAGGATATTTTAGTTAGAGAATGTGCAAATAGAAAAAGACACGCTAAAAAATATAAGCGCGCGGCAAACATAGCTGAAGCATCTAGTACGGTTCTGGCAAGTGTTTCTGTGTTGTGCGGGGCGGGGGCTGCTGCAACGCTATCTACAATTGTAATGGTTCCACTTGCAGGTGTTTTGAGTGGAATTACCGTTTTATCTGGAACACTTTGTATGGTAATTAGGGCGGTGGGTGGAAAACTCGAGAAAAAAAGTAGAAAACATGATAGAATATCCGTTCTCGCTAGGTCTAAGAAAAATAGCATCGACGTTATGGTGTCCAAAGCGTTGGCCGATAAGAAAATATCAAATTTAGAGTTTGAATCCGTGGTGGAAGAAATGGGGAGATATGAAGAATTAAAAAATGATATAAGGATCAAGGCGCGCGCCACCATGCCCAAAATTGAGTGTACTGATTGGGATAAATTTAGGGTAAAACTTGGAAATAAAGTCGGAGGAAATGTTACAGCACCATTATAAAATAATTTTTAAAAAAAATTTGTTTTCTTAATTTTATAATTTTCCTAATTTTTTCAAATTTATATTGATGCAGTAAACAAATTTACATACCTATACAACATGTGTTTTTCACTGAGAATTACAAATTCAGTCGAGTATTACACTGTACACACCGTCTGTGTAATTGATACACTCGGCTCTGTTTACCTTGGCTATCAATTTACGCATGATTCATAACCCGTGTAATTGATAATTGTACAACACTAGGTAATGTTTATCATAACAGCCTTCGTGGTCGTGTGGTTAAGGCGATAATCTATAGAGACGAGGGTCGTGGGTTCGCGCCGCGGTTGGAGCTAAACATTTTTATTTATTTATTTCTATCCCTATAAATGTGGTTGCTATGGTAAACAACTGCATGACAACGGCGTTCGGAGTCCGACCGCTTGAAATGGGCAGACAACTCCGGCCGGTGTCATGACACGATCTTTGACCTTTAGCAGGTTCATGGGATAAATGGACACGCGGTTTCAGGGAGATGTTATTTGTCTTAGCATCAACATTGCTGTTCAATAATAATTTTTTTCAATTTCTTTATAAGCGATATCGTAGAAATGTATATCGTAAATAAATCGTTGGGTTTTAAACAATTTTATATAATACACCTTAGTTTCATATCCGATACGCATTATCCGTCTTAATGTTTGTATTTGCCTCTTGTATGGTTGACATAATTGCCGGTATAATATTGTAAATGCAACGTTTTTATCGGAGCGTAATAAATTACGCTGGTATTTCATATATTCGATATCGCCTAGTGTTCTCATTTTATAGAATTTATATACAGGATTATAACCCCCATAAGCTTCGTAAACGTCTTCAACACATTTATTAAAAAATTTCAATTCCAATTGTATTGTATTATCCATTTTCTCTAATAGTTGTTTTTTTTCTGTTCAATAATTTCCAATTTCTTCTAATAATTTTCCAATTTCTTCGTTAAAAGCGATATTGTAGAAACGCATATCCGTAAACGAATCTTTGATTTTAAACTGTTTTATAAAATTAGTTTGATAATATTTCGGTAGTGTTTCTACGATCCTATTGATCCTATTTAGTCGCTTCATTACATAAATTTGAGACTTATACCGGCGACATAATTGCCGGTTTAATATTGTAAATGCAACGTTTTTATCGCAGCGTAATAAATTACGCTGATATTTCATGTATTCGATACCACATAGTATTGTCATTTTACCGTGTTTTAATACTGTAGAAACAGCGGCGTAAAATTCTTCAGCAAGGTCATTATACAATTCCAATTCGTTGCGTATTTTTATTATCCATTTTGTATAATATTTTTATTATAACCTATTAAAATTTATATGTTCAATTGGACGTGAAAAAAACATAAGGTATTTATGACACCAATATAATTGGACTATAATTCGACATCGTCAAAATAAATTAGCTATATTGGAGGAGAAAAATGGGGTGTTGGAATATAAACTATCACTCGTGGGCACATTTAAATAATTATTTTATCATAAATTTACTGTCGGAAAAACATTATGTTTTTTTTTTTCACGACCAATTTTTCGTGGTTGGTGGGAGACAATTTCCTCGTTAACCAATTTTTGATTTTTCGGGGGGTGGTGGAGTAGTATATAGGGTGGAGAAATGATACCACCGTTAGGTGGTATCATTTTGACTCCCTATATATACTGAGCAAAACTAGAAACGTCCCTCCATGTTTAAGGAAAGATTCATCAAAAACCAAAAGGGTTACTTTTAAAAATCAAAATGGAAACACAAGTTCATTCATTTCTGTATCAAAGCCAATAAATTGCATTTGGATATCTTGTTAAATATTCGAGAGATAACCGGCCAAGGGCGGTAGGGGTCAAAATCAAAAATCACAAAAACTCAGAAATGTGTTACTTAATGTTTAGAGATGGAAATTCAATAAGTAATGTGGCAAATTCAGTAAATCTCGTTAGTACCGAGTGTGGCCACCATTTGCATGAATGCATGCAATGATCCTACGCCGCATCGACGTGACGTAACGCAATACCAGTGCGTTGGGCAAATTCCTCCATTCCCGTTGTAACGCCCGTGTAAGATCGCGAACATTGTCAATCTGATGGTTAGCTCGTGCTTTGCGGCCCAGCTCATCCCATATGTGCTCAATGGGATTGAGATCCGGGAGACCGCGGGCCATGGCATGACGTCGACGTTGTTTTGCAGTAAGTATTGAGTGGTGACCCTGGCTACGTGAGGGCGGGCATTGTCGTGAATCAATGTCACACCAGGACCATGCTGACGGATAAATGGTAAGGCATGTGCATTTAGCACATCTGCAACATAACGTTGTGCATTGATGTGGCCCTGTACAACAACCAAATCTGTCTTCGGTTTCCCATGATCCCACCCAGACCATTACGCTCCTCCCCCAAACCTGTTCTTCTCAACAATGCAACAATCGGTGAATCTTTCATTTTTACGCCTGTATACCCGTAATCTTCCGTCAGCATGACTAACTGTGAACCGAGATTCATCGGTGAACAAAACTCGGTTCCAGTCAGCCCTTCTCCAGTTCAGATGACGTCGCGCCCATAACAGTCTGGCAGCACGGTGACGTTGGGTCATTATCTGACCAGAGTACGGGCGGCGTGCCCATATTGGTTGGGCGTTACGACGTAACCGGTTGCGAATGGTCTGCCCTGAGACACCGTATCGCCTAGCAGTGACTGTGGCTGCCAATCGACGTTGACGTAAGTGCTGTCAACGTAATGTAACGATCGGCTCTAGCCGTCGTTACACGAGGCCTACCAGGTCGCTGCCGTCGTGAACAGCCCCAGTCTGCTGGTACCGGGCTGCAAGACGATCAATCGTCTTCCGACAGCAACCAAACCGAGGCGCGACCGCCCTGGCGGCCATCCCACCCGCAAGCATCCCAATTGCCTGATTTCGCTCGTTTTCGGAAAGCCGTGGCATATCGAAAACAGTGAAAAATTAAAAAAGTCTTTTAATTTTCCGAATAGCCCCTATCGCATGAATGGTACGACATGAACTGAATCACCTTATCGATGACAAGTATAGCGTGCACGTGCAAAAAGTGGAAATCAACGTTCCGGTCACTGGCCGCTATGTAAACCGTGTGTATCGGCTAAACTCTACACGATCGTATTCTGAACATCGCCACCGTTTAAAATACATGTACTTTGAACATGTGGTACATACATAGACAGAGCTACACCGGCTATAAAACAGGGACGTTTCTAGTTTTGTTGAGTATACTACTACAAGCGTCCATTTCTAGTTATTTTATTATATGACCCATATTACAGCTATGAGAACTTATATGGCACAACAATGCACACGTTGTCTCGTGCCTTGGTTGCTTATCAGTGACCTGCAGGTGAATATCATATTTCGAATATCATATTTGGGCTCGTCTCATGCAACGAGACCTGTCCGTGACTGATATTCAGGTGAATATCTTATATGTCCACAATCATGTGACTAGATATTTGACAATTTAATTGGTTAAAATGTGTCCGTCATATAATATAAAAAATTATTGATAGACCTGAGGGGCAATTACTACTACCCAGGAGATTGTCTACAGCAATTTGGATATACATGTATTAAGCAAAATACAGAACATATATTCATACGTTGATTCTACTCTCCAGGTCATTTAACGATTGGGGTTCATCCTTACCGGAATGCCGACTTACATGGTTTGGCCCTCATGTACATTTTTGGCCTTCTAAAGTTTGTATGACTAAAATGTTTGTGCAAATTTAAGATCGTCTGGAAATTTCAATTGATGGATTTACATTTATTGCTCAATAAATGTAAATCCAATACTTGTTTACAAGAAAACATTGTTAATATCATAATTTTGCACTTACAAACATTTTAGTCGTACACAGTTTAGTGAAACGGCCCCCTGATACTCGAGAGGTAAATCCTGTTATGCCCCATTAAAAAGGAATAAGATTAGTGCTGATATTATTACTTTTGAGGTTAGAGCTAAGTGACTGGCACCAGGTCTGGATATTCTGATTTCAGGGCTGAATATATATTTTTCTGTAAATATCGAGTTCTGATTTTGCGAATTTCCCTCATCATGGACAGGTTAAATACGGGATAGTCCAACCCATTGGCCTGGCCTTAAATGACCGTAGCTGTTGATAGGCCGTTAAACACCACCAACAACTCTACAGGTCAATAATGTGTGCAATGGCAGCGACATGCCTGTGTCTACGACGGATTCGCTAGACGACGTGCTACTGAAGACAGACAAACTAAGACACACCGCCGTGGAATTTTGTACCTTCGGACATCTGCATAATTTAATAAAATACTTTTACAAAATTTACAATATTTTCCGTAAATGGTGTAAAAAGTAGACAAAATATTCCTCATGTACTCTGAAAGTTTTGTAAATTTTTTACTATATTAATGAAAAAGATTGTAGATTTTGTAAACGTATTTAATGAAATTACGCAGATGTCCGAAGGTACAAAATCGCATGGCGTGTCTCGTATTCATACGTTTGTTCTACTCTACAGGTCCATAACGTGTGCAACGGCAGCGGCGGCCATGTTGATGCAGACTGTGCGGACAGAGCCGGAGCAGGAGCAGGAGCAGGAGCCGGAGCAGGAGCAGGAGCAGGAGCAGAAAGCCAGGATTCACGTGAAGCCTTGAGGACAGGATCTTAGTTGAGCTTTCGTCCGATCTAAAAAGTTGCTTTCCTGTCTAAAAAGAGCTCGCTAGAGGAAGTGCTACTGAAAATGAAACAAATGGTGTCGGGCGGTACTAACTGCGCACAGCCGATGATTTACGCCCAGCAGGAGAGGATGAAGGAAATAGACGCCTTTGTTGTGTTTACTGATTGCGAGACCTGGTATGTTTGTGTCAGTAATGCTAAAATCACAGGTGGAAGACTCGGACCTGTGACACCAAAAAAAGGGCTTTAAACAAATTCCCTTACCCCACCCTCTTGTTCTCATAAAGTACGTGGAAGACAAAAACAAATTTCATTACCCCACCCACTTGGTCTCGTACAGTACGTGGAAGACTCGGACCTGTGAGACAAAAATGGCCTTTAAAACAATTCCCTTACCCCACCCACTTGGTCTCGTACAGTACGTGGATGGCTCGGACCTGTGACACAAAAAATGCCCATTAAAAAAAATCCATTACCCCACCCACTTGGTACTGTATGAGACCAAGTGGGTGGGGTAATGATATTTTTTAATGGCCATTTTTTTGTGTCACACCTGAGTCTTCCACCTGTGGCTAAAATGTGGCTGTAACTGGAGAAATGGGGCTTATGGGATTTGTGACCAGTGCAGCTCCAGATCAAATAGCACGCTCATGTAGCCAGAGACCGAGACCGATCTATATTTCCTGTTAGAAGCATTTTTGGTGTGGTATTGACCTGGCACCAGGTCGGGTTATTCTAATTTCAGGGCTGAATATTTTTCAGTGTAAATATTCCGTTCTTATAGTGGGATTTTCCCCCCAATGCAGCAGGTTAAATGCGAGATCAAACCCGTTGGCCCGGCCTTAAGTGACCTTAGCTGTTGAAAGCTTGTTAAATCAAATCAATGTATAATGGTGTGCTTATGCAATAAAAAGAATCTAACATTCGTGATGATTTAATATGGTCTGTATTAAACTTGTTGACCTATTTCATAAGAAACCTGGCATATCCTATTAAATCATCACTCGTGTAAGATCATCTATTTAATCAATCAATTCATATACAGGAATGGACTTTGATATTTTAATTTAATGACCAATTCAATCATAACAAAATGATTTTCAGACTAGTCCATTTATAGGAAAGGGTGTTTTTTTCCTAAAAGTGCAGATCCTGATGAGACGGCTCCATCTGGATCTACACTGTTTGCAAACACTGCTAAAGAGGTCTGTGGTGTTGAAAGGGTTAAAATATGCCTTTAAACGTATTAATCAAAAGCCATGTGATTATAGGTTATTATACCCCCCGCAACGAGTTGTGGAGGGGTATACTGGAGTCAGGTTGTCCGTCCGTGTGTGCGTCCGTGAGTGCGTTTGTCTGTCCGTCACTAAACTTAACATCAGAGAAATATTATTATAACTTCTATTTCCTTCATCTAAAATGCTTAATATTTCACACATGCATTCCTGTAAGGCTCTACTACCATGCTGTGCCAAATCTACGACCGTCCAACCCCCGCTGATCCCAAGGTCACATACTTACATGTAGTCTGTTTACAAAACTTAACATCAGAGAAATTTTGTTATAACTTCTATTTCCTTCATCTAAAATGCTTAATATTTCACACATTCCTGTATCCTGTAAGGCTCTACTACCATGCTGTGCCAAATTCACGACGTCCAACCCCCGCTGATCCCAAGGTCAAGGTCAACTACTTGGTCTCTGTACAAAACTTAACATCAGAGAAATAAGTTATAACTTCTATTTCCTTCATTGAAAATTCTTAATATTTCACTTGGGCATTCCTCTAAGGTTGTACTATCATGCTGTGACATATCTACGACTGTCCAACCCCCGCTGATCCCAAGGTCAAGGTCACATACTTAGTCTCTTAACATCAGAGAAATATGTTATAACTTCTATTTCTTTCATCAACAATTCTTAATATTTCATGCATGCATTACTCTAAGGCTCTACTATCCTGCTGTGACAAATACCCGCTGATATCGAGGTCAAGGTCACATACTTCGTCTCTTTACAAAACTTAACATCAGAGAAATTGGTTATTATTTCTATTTCCTTGCTCTGATCTGCTTCACATTTCACACACGCATTGCTCCAATGGACCTCTACCACCCTGTGACAAATTCACGTTCGTGCCGCACCCACTAAGCTCAGAGTCAAGGTCACAAGCCCCCACACTTGGAAATTATTTTACATGTTTAGGGGTACCTGGGCCCATGCGGGGTGGTATTCCATAAGCCTCGCTTACTGACCAATCTAGTTTGATTTGTATGTGGATATATGCACGCGTTCTGCAGCGTGCGATATTGCGGGACTTTAGGAGCGTAGTATCGTTGCGGACCTAGTGGCATATATCCACATACAAATCAAATAACCCTTTCAGCTCGCCTGCATAAAGTGCAGAAGAGCTTATGGCATACCCCGGCGTCGTCCACAAACTTAACGTTGGGGTAAATGTCTTATAACTTCTGTTTCCTTTCATGGAACACCTTGATAGTTCATACATGCATTCCTCAGATGACCCTCTATCATGCTGTAGCAAATCCATGCCCCACCACCCAACCCTTACCCCAGTGTCAAGGTCACAAACTTAGCATGTTCATTAACTTAACGTTGCGGTAAATGTTGTGTAACTTCTGCTTCTTTACAGGGAACGCTTTGATACTTCATACATGCATTCATCTGATGATCCTCTATTGTGCTACAGCAAATCTATGACCCACCCCCCACCCCCCACCCCTTTCCTCATACTTAACGTTGGGGTAAATTTCTTATAACATTTGTTTCCTTTCATGGAACGCCTTGATATTTCATACATGCATTCCTCAGATGACCCTCTGTCATGCTGTAATCCATGCCCCACCACCCAACCCTTACCCCAAGGTCAAGGTCACAAACTTAGCACATTCATAAACTTAATGTTGGGGTAAATTGTATTATAAATATAACATCTGTTTCCTTTCATGGAACACCTGGATATTTCATACATGCATTCCTCTGATGACCCTCTATCATGCTGTAGCAAATCCATGATCCACCACCTAACCCTTACCCCAAGGTCAAGGTCACAAACTTAGCATGTTCATAAACTTAACGTTGGGGTAAATGTTGTGTAACTTCTGTACATTTACAGGGAACGCCTTCATATTTCATACATGGATTCATCTGATGATACTCTTATCATGCTATAGCAAATCCATGACCCAGCGCCCATCCATTACCCCAAGGTCAAGGTCACAAACTTAGCACATTCATAAACTTAACGTTGGGGTAAATGTCTTATAACATCTCTTTTCTTTCATGGAACACCTTAATATTTCATACATGTATTCCTCAGATGACCCTCTATCATGCTGCAGCAAATCCACGACCCACCACCCAACCCTTACCCCAAGGTCAAGGTCACAAACTTGGCACATTCATAAACTTAACGTTGGGGTAAATGTCTTATAACATCTGTTTCCTTTCATGCATATTTCATACATGCATTCCTCAGATGACCCTCTATCATCATGTAGCAAATCCAAAACCCACCACCCAACCCTTGCCCCAAGGTCAAGGTCACAAACTTAGCATGTTCATAAACTTAACGTTTGGGTAAATGTCTTTTTAGCTCACCTGAGCAAAGCTCATGTGAGCTATTGTTACCGCAATGTGTCCGTCGTCCGTCCTGTCGTCGTCGTCCGTGAACATTTTCAAACGGCTTCTCCTCGGTAACCATTGGGCCTATAGTCACCAAACTTCATGGACATGGTCCTTAGGTAGGGGGATTGCAAAATTGTTAAAATGACGTCATTACGTAATACAAGATGGCCGCCGTCTAAAAATAGCACAAATTCTTCAAAAATCTTCTTCTCAAGAACCGCCAAACGGATTTCGACAAAACTTGGTAGGAATAATCGATGTACAATGCTCTTTCAAAGTTGTTAAAATGGTGACCCGGGGGTCAAAAATAGGCGTGGCCCCTGGGGCCAAATTCGCGTCAAATTTTATTTTTGACCGAATATGGTCATGTCATATATCAAATTGAAGGTATCAATGAGGCGATCACTCTGGTGCATTTATTTGTCGAAATCGGATGGTTATGTCATCCGAGATGGCCGCCGAAAGGTCAAAAGGTTGTTCTTTTATTAGAGATTTCAAAATTCTTCTTCACATGAACCGCTTGGCCCATGGTAGCCAAACTTAAAAGTTATGGTCCATGGGTGAAGCCTTTTCAGATTTGTTAAAATGGAGGTCATCGCTAATCCAAGATGGCCGCCGTCTAAAAATAACATAAATTCTTAAAAAATCTTCTTCTCATGAACCGCTAGCTGGATTTCGACGAAACTTGGTAGGAATGATCGATTTACAATGCTCTTTCAAAGTTGTTAAAATGGTGACCCCGGGGTCAAAAATTGGCGTGGCCTGTGAGGTCAAATTTTATTTTTGACCGAATATGGTCATGTTATATATCAAATGGAAGGTATCAATAAGGCGATCACTCTGGTACATTTTTTGTCGAAATCGGATTGTTATGTCATCCAAGATGGCCGCCGAAATGTCAAAAGGTCGTTCTTTTATTAGAGATTTCAAAATTCTTCTTCACATGAACCGCTTGGCCCATGGTAGCCAAACTTAAAAGTTATGGTCCATGGGTGAAGCCTTTTCAGATTTGTTAAAATGGAGGTCATAGCTAATCCAAGATGGCTGCCGTCTAAAAATAGCACAAATTCTTCAAAAATCTTCTTCTCAAGAACCGCCAACCGGATTTCGACAAAACTTGGTAGGAATGATCGATGTACATTGCTCTTTCAAAGTTGTTAAAATGGTGACCCCGGGGTCAAAAATGGGCGTGGCCCGTCGGGTCAAATTGGGGTCAAATTTTATTTTTGTCCGAATATGGTCATGTCATATATCAAATTGAAGGTATCAATGAGGCGATCACTCTGGTGCATTTTTTGTCGAAATCGGATGGTTATGTCATCCAAGATGGCTGCCGAAAGGTCAAAAGGTCGTTATTTTATTAGAGATTTCAAAATTCTTCTTCACATGAACCGCTTGGCCCATGGTAGCCAAACTTAAAAGTTATGGTCCATGGGTGAAGCCTTTTCAGATTTGTTAAAATGGAGTTCATCGCTAATCCAAGATGGCCGCCGTCTAAAAATAGCATAAATTCTTAAAAAATCTTCTTGTCATGTACCGCTAGCCGGATTTCGACGAAACTTGGTAGGAATGATCGATGTACAATGCTCTTTCAAAGTTGTTAAAATGGTGACCCCGGGGTCAAAATTGAGCGTGGCCCGTGGGGTCAAATTTTATTTTTGACCGAATATGGTCGTGTTATATATCAAATCGAAGGTATCAATGAGGCGATCACTCTGGTACATTTTTTGTCGAAATCAGATTGTTATGTCATCCATGATGGCCGCCGAAATGTCAAAAGGTTGTTCTTTTATTAGAGATTTCAAAATTCTTCTTCACATGAACCGCTTGGCCCATGGTAGCAAAACTTAAAAGTTATGGTCCATGGGTGAAGCCTTTTCAGATTTGTCAAAATGGAGGTCATCGCTAATCCAAGATGGCCGCTGTCTAAAAGTATCAAAAATTCTTAAAAAATCTTCTCATGAACCGCTGGCCGGATTTCGACTAAACTTGGTAGGAATGATCGATTTACAATGCTCTTTCAAAGTTGTGAAAATGGTGACCCACGGGGTCAAAAATGGGCATGGCGTGGGTTCAAATTGTGGTCAAATTTTATTTCTGACCGAATATGCTCATGCCATATATCAAATTGAAGGTATTGATGAGGCGATTGCTCTGGTGCAATATTTGTCGAATCGGATGATTATGTCATCCATGATGGCCACCAAAAGGTCCATTTATTCAAGATTTTGAACGTCTTTTTCTCAGGAACCACATGGCCAACATGGCCGATGCTGGCCAAACTTCATAGGAAGTTAAGATCCTTGGGTGAAGCATTTTCAGATTTGGTAAAATGAGAGTTATCGCTTAATCCAAGATGACCGCCATCTAAAAATAGCACAATTTTTTTAAAACACATGAACTCAATGTCACATTCTCCTCTGGTGTTCATGGAGTCAGGTGAGCGAATTAGGGCCACCATGGCCCTCTTGTTTGTTTCGCGCACTGATTGACCATAACTCGACCACCCTTTGGAATATTTTTATGAAACTTCACATATTCAATTAGACCATGAACCGAAGGTGTGTCGTGCACAAGAATGACAACTCTTGCATAGCTAATTTTTTAGTTATCTCCCTTTTTTGTTTTCGCGCACTGATTTCCTGTCCGGAGCATAACTCGACCACCCTTTGGAATATTTTCATGAAACTTCACACATGCATAGACCACGACCCGGAGGTGTGTCGCGCACAAGAATGACTCTTGCGTAGCTAATTTTTTAGTTATCTCCCTTTTTTGTTTTGCGCACTCTACAAACTGGACAATAATGCACGAAGACCCGTTTTCTCGTCTGCTCTGTACACCTTTTCTGTAGAGAGAACAATAGAGACTGGGAGAACCATTCACCTGTCCATGTGCTGCATGTGCTAGCATGTGCAGATGTCCAGTCTTGACCACAGGTAATTTATACAGGTAAATTACTACATTGGATATTACATTTCCGTAAACTGTGTTGAAAATATTGTGGCATTATGTGGACCTGTGCAGATATATGTAGATAAATATAGGACTATTAAAAACAAATCTGGGCTCCAGTAGCAAGCAATATTATTTTTAAACTTTTCTTTTCCATTTTTATTTTTCTTTTTTTTTTTCAAATTATTTTTCAATTTTTGTCTAGTAGCATAAGGTCGTAAGTGCTATATACAGACTATTCACCTGTGCATGTGCTAGCATGTGCAACTGACCACTGACAACTTACAGGTAATTTATACAGGTAAATGATTATATTACATTTCCGTAAACTGTGTTGAAAATATTGTGGGAATATGTGGACCTGTGTATATATGATATGTTGATAATATAGGACTATTAAAAAACATTCTGGGCTCCAGTAGGGAGCATTATTCTTCTTTTTTTTTTTAATTTAATTTTTTTTTCCCTTTTTTTTTTTACATTCTTTTTCAATTTTTTAACTGACCACTAACTTATTACAGGTAATTTATACAGGTACATTATTACATTTCCGTAAACTGTGTTGACAATATTGTGGCAGTATGTGGACCTGTGCAGATATATGTAGATAAATATAGGACTATTAACAAAAATTCTGGGCTCCAGTAGCGAGCATTATTTTTAAACAAAAAAATTGTATATTACATTTCCGTAAACTGTGTTGAAAATATTGTGGCATTATGTGGACCTGTGCAGATATATGTAGATAAATATAGGACTATTAAAAAAAAATTCTGGGCTCCAGTAGCAAGTATTATTATTTTTTATTTTTCAACTTTTTTTTTCAAATTTTTTTTTTCAATTTTTTTTTTACATTCTTTTTAAAAAATTTAACTGACCACTAACTTATTACAGGTAATTTATACAGCTAAATTATTACATTTACCTAAACTGTGTTGACAATATTGTGGCAGTATGTGGACCTGTGCAGATATATGTAGATAAATATAGGACTATTAAAAAAAATTCTCGGCTCCAGTAGCGAGCATTATTTTTTTTATTTACATTCTATATTACATTTCCGTCAACTGTGTTTAAAATATTGTGGCATTATGTGCACCTGTGCAGATATATGTACATAAATATAGGACTATTAACAAATAATTCTGCGCTCCAGTAGCTTCACACATGCATAGACCCTAAAGGTGTGTCGCGCAAGAATGACAACTCTTGCATCACTAATTGTTTAGTTATCTCCCTTTGTCCGTCACCGATTTTGTCTCCGGAGCATAACTCGATCACCCTTTTTTCAAACTACTTGTGTATCTGGGGAGGGGGATACACATGCGCTTGTCGACAAGCGTCCATTTCTAGTTTTTCTTTCCATTCACGGATCAACTTCATATTTCATATACGCGTTGCTCTAATGGTCCTCTACCGCCCTGTGCCAAATCCACGTTCGTCCTGCCCCCGCCAAGCACAGGGTCAACGTCACATACTTAGTGCTTCAAAAACTTTAACGCTTGGGTAAATATCTTCTAATTTCTGTTTTCTTTCATGGATCATCTTTATATTTCATATACGCATTGCTCTAATGGTCCTCTACCTCCCTGTGCCAAATCCACGTTCGTCCTGCCCCCGCCAATCCCAGGGTCAAGGTGCTTCAAAAACTTTAATGCTCAGGTAAATATCTTATAATTTTTCTTTCCATTCACGGATCAACTTCATATTTCATATACGCGTTGCTCTAATGGTCCTCTTCCGCCCTGTGCCAAGGCCAGGGTTAACATCACATACTTAGTGCTTCAAAAACTTTAACGCTCAGGTAAATATCTTATAATTTCTGTTTTCTTTCTTGGATCAGCTTCATATTTCATATATGCATTGCTCTAATGGTCCTCTACCGCCCTGTGCCAAATCCACGTTCGTCCTGCCCCCGCCAAGCCCAGGGTCAAGGTCACATACTTGGTGCTTCAAATACTTTAATGCTCAGGTAAATATCTTATAATTTTTATTTCCATTCACGGATCAACTTCATATTTCTTATATGCGTTGCTCTAATGGTCCTCTACCGCCCTGTGCCAAATCCACGTTCGTCCCGCCCCCGCCAAGCCCAGGGTTAACATCACATACTTAGTGCTTCAAAAACTTTAACGCTCAGGTAAATATCTTATAATTTCTGTTTTCTTTCACGGATCAGCTTCATATTTCATATATGCATTGCTCTAATGGTCCTCTACCGCCCTGTGCCAAATCTACGTTTGTCCTGCCCCCGCCAAGCCCAGGGTCAAGGTCACATACTTGGTGCTTCAAAAACTTTAACGCTCAGGTAAAAGAAAATTTTGACTTGGAATTTGGCCTCATTTATTATCAAAGCGATATGTGGGACATCCGTGTTCTATGAACACATTTTCTAGTTTATTAAACTTCACACATGCAAAAGTGTGTCGCACGTAAGAATGACAACTCTTGCGTCGTTAATTGTTTAGTTATCTCCCTTTGTTGTTTCGTGCACTGATTTCGTGTCCGGAGCATAACTCGAACACCCTTTGGAATATTTTCATGAAACTTCACACATGCATAGACCACAACCCTAAAGGTGTGTCACGCAAGAATGACAACTCTTGCATCACTAATTTTTTAGTTATCTCCCTTTGTTTTTTCCGTCACTGATTTTGTCTCCGGAGCATAACTCGAACACCCTTTTTAGCTCACCTGAGCGAAGCTCATGTGAGCTATTGTTACCGCAATGTGTCCGTCGTCCGTCGTCGTCGTCGTCCGTGAACATTTTCAAACGTCTTCTCCTCGGTAACCATTGAGCCTATAGTCACCAAACTTCATGGTCATGGTCCTTAGGTAGGAGGATTACAAAATTGTTAAAATGATGTCATTACGTAATCCAAGATGGCCGCCGTCTAAA
Organism: Conchocele bisecta; assembly: GCA_029237695.1. Taxonomy (NCBI): domain Eukaryota; kingdom Metazoa; phylum Mollusca; class Bivalvia; order Lucinida; family Thyasiridae; genus Conchocele; species Conchocele bisecta. Next base: position 53,531,520 of record CM055281.1, read on the forward strand.
AATAGCACAAATTCTTCAAAAATCTTCTTCTCAAGAATCGCCAACCGGATTTCGACAAAACTTTGTAGGAATGATCAATGTACAATGCTCTTTCAAAGTTGTTAAAATGGTGACCCCGGGGTCAAAAATGGGCATGTCACGTGGGGTCAAATTGGGGTCAAATTTTATTTTTGACCGGATATGGTCATGTCATATACCAAATTGAAGGTATCAATGAGGCAATCACTCTGGTGAATTTTTTGTCGAAATCGGATGGTTATGTCATCCAAGATGGCCGCCAAAAGGTCAAAAGGTCGTTCTTTTATTAGAGATTTAAAAATTCTTCTTTACATGAACCGCTTGGCCCATGGTAGCCAAACTTAAAAGTTATGGTCCATTGGTGAAACCTTTTCAGATTTGTTAAAATGGAGGTCATCGCTAATCCAAGATGGCCGCCATCTAAAAATAGCATAAATTCTTAAAAAATCTTCTTCTCATGAACCGCTAGCCGGATTTTGACGAAACTTGGTAGGAATGATTGATGTACAATGCTCTTTCAAAGTTGCTAAAATGGTGACCCCGGGGTCAAAAATGGGCGTGGCCCGTGTGGTCAAATTTTATTTTTGACCGAATATGGTCACGTTATATATCAAATCGAAGGTATCAATGAGGCGATCACTCTGGTACATTATTTGTCGAAATCGGATTGTTATGTCATCCAAGATGGCCGCCGATATTTCAAAAGGTCGTTCTTTTATTAGATATTTCAAAATTCTTCTTCACATGAACCGCTTTGCCCATAGTTGCCAAACTTAAAAGTTATGGTCCATGGGTGAAGCCTTTTCAGATTTGTCAAAATGGAGGTCATCGCTAATCCAAGATGGCCGCCGTCTAAAAATAGCATAAATTCTTAAAAAATCTTCTTCTCATGAACCGCTAGCCGGATTTTGACGAAACTTGGTAGGAATGATTGATGTACAATGCTCTTTCAAAGTTGCTAAAATGGTGACCCCGGTGTCAAAAATGGGCGTGGCCCGTGGGGTCAAATTTTATTTTTGACCGAATATGGTCACGTTATATATCAAATCGAAGGTATCAATGAGGCGATCACTCTGGTACATTATTTGTCGAAATCGGATTGTTATGTCATCCAAGATGGCCGCCGAAATTTCAAAAGGTCGTTCTTTTATTAGAGATTTCAAAATTCTTCTTCACATGAACCGCTTGGCCCATGGTAGCCAAACTTATAAGTTATGGTCCATGGGTGAATCCTTTTCAGATTTGTTAAAATGGAGGTCATCGCTAATCCAAGATGGCCGCCATCTAAAAATAGCATATATTCTTAAAAAAAATTCTCATGAACTGCTGGCCGGATTTCGACAAAACCTGGTAGGAATGATCGATTTACAATGCTCTTTCAAAGTTGTGAAAATAGTGACCCTGGGGTCAAAAATAGGCATGGCCCGTGGTGTGAAATTGGGGTCAAATTTTATTTATGACCGAATATGCTCAAGTCATATATCAAATTGAAGGTATCGATGAGGCGATTGCTCTGGTGCAATATTTGTCGGAATCGGATGATTATGTCATCCATGATGGCCACCAAAAAGTCCATTTATTCAAGATTTTTAACGTCTTTTTCTCAGGAACCACATGGCCGATGCTGGACAAACTTCATAGGAAGTTAAGATCCTTGGGTGAAGCATTTTCAAATTTGGTAAAAGGAAGTTAAGATCCTTGGGTGAAGCATTTTCAAATTTGGTGAAATGAGAGTCGTCGCTTAATCCAAGATGACCGCCATCTAAAAATAGCACAATTTTTTTAAAACACATGAACTCAATTTTCACATTCTCCTCTGGTGTTCATGGAGTCAGGTGAGCGAATTAGGGCCATCATGGCCCTCTTGTTTCAAACTACTTGTGTATCTGGGGAGAGGGATACACATGCGCTTGTCGACAAGCGTCCATTTCTAGTTAACAGCTCCTATCCTGTATAAGAAGGTATTTGTCACTAATATATTATGATTTATTAGCCAGGTTTTTTGAAAAAAATCCAGGCTATTGGATTGGCGAAAGCCGGGCGGGCGGGCGGTCGGGCGGCGTCCACAATCAATGTTAAGTTTTCGTGTTTCAGTCCATTTCTTTGTTACTGTACCACCTAGGACCACCAAACTTTCACAGCTTCATAATCAAGGGGTGCCCACCACATATCACTATCCAACATGTTACTTTTTTTTTAACTTTACCCATTTTTTCCCCGCAGTCGACTTAGCCATTTTCAATGTTAAGTTTTCGCGTTTACAATGTTAAGTTTTCGTGTTTAAGTCAATTTCTTTGGTACTGTACCACCTAGGACCACCAAACTTTCACAGCTTCATAATCAACGGGTGCCCACCACATACAACTATCCAACATGTGACCATTTTTTTTACCTTCACCTATTATTTCTACGTAATTGACATTTTCAACGTTAACTTTTTAACGTACGTCTGGTTAAAGTTTTTTGGTTAAAAGTTTTTCGTTATACTATATCTCTGCAACTGCTTTGCCCATTACCTTGAAACTTCACATGGGTCTTTATCATCATCCATATTTGCATTCTACCCTCCAACCGTGCGGCCCCTGTGCCCAATGTCAAGGTCAAATTACTTTGAATTTTTTTGTTAAAGTTTTTGTGTGTACTTCACATGGGTGTTTATCATCATTGTCGCGCCCGCTTGCGGAATGCGCGATATAGTCGGCATTTTGGCATACGTCCGTCTGTTGGTCCGTACGTCCATGTGTCCGGTTAAAAGTTTTTTGGTTAAAGTTTTTCCATCTACTATATCTATTTTTTTAGTGTCCATGCCTCGCCCCAAGGCGCGACATGCAGGCCACGGCCATCTAGTCTACAAAAAGTGGGTATAATTATGTTATCCAAGTGTCTATGCTTGGAAAAAACCTGGCCTTCGTGGCTTTGCCTCGTTTCTTGTTATAATCTAAGTTAGGATCTTGAACCAAGTTGAAATCGCCACAAATAATTATGGTATTGTTACCGACTGCCTCTGACTCATGAACACACGTTCAAAGAATTCTGGACTGTCATAGTTTGGTGCATATATGGTAAGTAGTGTGAGTCTGTTATTTTCTACTGTTATATCTAATAATATATAATTACCCTCTGAATCAGTGTTAGTTATGCACTTTATACTCAAAGTCATTACTGAACAGTATGGCGACCCCTCTTGCATTCGATCTACAAAAGCCAAGGTCACAAATTTAGCATGTTCATAAACTTAACGTTGGGGTAAATGTTGTGTAACTTCTGTTTCATTACAGGGAACGCTTTGATATTTCATACATGCATTCATCTGATGATCCTCTATTGTGCTAGAGCAAATCCATGACCCACCCCCCCCCCCCCCCCACTTCATGGTCATGGTCCTTAGGTAGGGGGATTACAAAATTGTTAATATGACGTCATTACGTAATCCAAGATGGCTGCCGTCTAAAAATAGCACAAATTCTTCAAAAATCTTCTTCTCAAGAACCGCCAACCGGATTTCGACAAAACTTGGTAGGAATGATCGATATACAATGCTCTTTCAAAGTTGTTAAAATGGTGACCCCGGGGTCAAAAATTGGCGTGGTCTGTGCGGTCAAATTGGGGTCAAATTTTATTTTTGACCGAATATGGTCATGTTATATATCCAATCGAAGGTATCAATAAGGCGATCACTCGCAAAGGTCACAAACTTACCATGTTCATAGACTTAACGTTGGGGTAAATGTTGTGTAGCTGTTTCTTACAGGGAACGCTTTGACATTTCATACATACATGCATTCATCTGATGATCCTCTATTGTGCTACAGCAAATCCATGACCCACCCCCCACCCCTTTCCTCAAGGTCAAGGTCACAAACTTAGCACATTCATACATGCATTCCTCATGTGAATAGTTATCATGCTGTAGAAAATCACCAACTTAGTGCATTCATAAACTTAACGTTGGGTTAAATTTTGTTTTACTTCTGCTTTCAGGGAGCGCTTTGATATTTCATACATACATGCATCTTAATATGCTATATTATGCTATAGCAAACCCACAACCCACCTTGCACCACTGACCCCAATGTCAAGGTCCACCGCACGCCCCTTAACCCAAGGCCAAGTTATATAATATTCATGTTTTTTTATGCAACTGTGCTAAGTTTGAGTAAAGGCTGCCAACAGGCGAGCTTCGTTGTCTGACAACTCTTGTTATTATATACGTACATCATTCACAATTTATGTGCTTCAAAAATATACAAAATGTAACTAAAATAAACAAATTAGTAGTGATTTAGAAGGAACTGTTTTGCGATGTGAAGCGTAGTTATGGCACTGACCAATATGAAGTCACGAGACGTCAATATGAAAAAATATTGACGTCTTCCATTGCATTGTGTTTCAATAGGAAACGAAAGTACGTATATAATAAGGGAAAATATTGACGTCTTGCGTTGCATTGTGTTTCAATGGGAAAAGAAAGAACGTATATAATAAGGGAAAATATTGACGTCTTGTGTTGCATTGTGTTTCAATGGCAAACAAAAGAACGTATATAAGAAGGGAAAATATTGACGTCTTGTGTTGCATTGTGTTTCAATGGGAAACGAAAGTACGTATATAATAAGGAAAAAAATATTGACATTTTGCGTTGCATTGTGTTTCCATGGCAAACAAATGTATATATATAATAATCTCCATTTACAGGTCTGGGAATGTGCATCCAGCCGAGGCACTGAGACAATATCGCATCTACGCCAGCCGTCCCAAGGTGAAGCTGATTGTGGTCGGTATGTCCTCGTCAGACTTCACTATTGCAGACCGTGAAGATCCATACATGCTCGACATCTGCGGCTTTGACTCGGCCGCGCCGCAACTCGTGTCAGATTTTATTATGGGCCGCATCTGATGTCGCACTTCAATCAGTGCTCCAGATAAGTTTTGTATCTAAAGAGTATTATACCCCGATATTTCGAATTCAATGCATATTTTACTTTTACAAATTAATTATTGATTTTCTTCCTATTAAATAGGAACAAATGATAACAAATAAAAACAAATTAAAAAATTCACTTATTTGAGCTGCAAAAAGCAAACACTGGCAAATAGGGGGTAAAGAGTGACTTTGAGAGTCGAAAAACAAACAAATTTGGAAATTGACTCCGAAACCTGGCGAGATAGCTTGGCCATTAAGCACAAAAAAGTAAAAAAGTCAGTCACCCTCTCCAAAAGTTATTTTATGAAATTCCATCAAATAGTGATTTTATTTCGAAAAAACGATTTTCCTATGGGGAGTCTATTTCCAAAAAATTTGCTGCCGACCAACAAAAAAATTGTGGATTCACTCCGAAACCTGGCGTGATAGCTTGGAAATGATGTAACTATTACTAAGAAAACAAACATAGATTTCGAAAATCGGTCCACAAATTCAAAAATTATTTAAAAAAATCTATTTTTAGCCCCCATGTTAAATTTCCATAGGAAAATCATTTTTCGCAATAAAATAAATGTTTGAGGGAATTTCATCAAATCAATTTTTTAGGGGAGGGTGACTTTGTTATTGATGAAAAACTACTTACCTTTGAATATTTTTTAGATTTAATGTGTTTAATAACCAAAAGTTTGTCGTCGGAAAAACGTTGAACAGACAGTTGCAATGATTTAAAAGCGCAACAAGGAAGTAGATTTCTTATTCTATTCTGTTGTTTTGTAAACAATTATTGGATTTACATTTATTGAGCATAGGCTGCATATGCAGCCTATGCTCAATAAATGTAAATCCATCATTCTAATGCACCTTAATGAAATTGTCGAAATCTGATTGGCTGATCGATCAATTACCTGCAAGGAAATCCACTATCTACAAGTAGGTAGCATGTCATGTGATCACATTTACATAATTAGATGTATTCCTACGAGCCGTTTCACCCGAAAGTTCTGTGAAGTCATACAATAGAGATTGTTCGGACAACCAGAAACGTCAGTATTCGGCTATTCTCCAAAATGCTGGAGCTAATTAAGACGAGAGCACTCCCAACTCTTGATCCACTCAACAGCTGTTACCTGTCCAGCATCAAGTTCATGTGGTGCCCTGCCACAACACTGGCTACTTGAAATATTTCAACTCACTACTTCCACAATCATCAGCAAAGGGTGGAAAATCGCATTCTTGTGCAGCCTACGACCCCAACTTTGAATGGGAATTCCCAGCAATGTAGGTCATTGGACAGTTATTCTAATACTCAAGGTAGTGTTGAACCATAGATAAAATAATCATTGGTGGATGATAAAGAATATATAGATGAAATAAAAGTTTGTAAATGGTAACACAATTCTTCATTAGTTTACGTATTTGTTTTGCACTATTTCTTTTTATGCCACCGGGTTTCAAAGAAACGGGTGGCATATAGTGTTTGGACCGTCCGTCTGTCCGTTCGTCCGTCCCACTTTTCGGTTAACCACTCAGTTTCTCAAATATGCTGCAGGTGGCATCCGCGTTCGACAGACGCATTTCTTGTCTTGTATTATGTTTATGACAGTTGTCACGGTTGCAGACAAGGTGTAAATAGGCCAATATAGTGAGAGTTGTAATGGGTATGCCCATATGGATTGGTATTTGGTTCAGAAATCAGGAAAATGAGTCGGAAATGATGGTCGTACATTAGAATAGAGATAACCGTATTGAAATTTGTAATTTGGGGAGATACTTTTAAATCGAAGTTTCAAACCATAAATCCACCGAGTATCTCCCCAAATTACAAATTTCAATACGGTTATCTCCTAATTGTTACATGACTGCCGTTGTTTGACACCGCTCGGTCGTGTTCAAACATACAGCGCATGCTGTTTGACCATGGCTGTAGACAATGCTCATTCCGGGGCCAAGCCAACACCTACGTAATGAATGTGTCTCATGACGTTACTAGAACGCGCCAATACAAACTAATAATTCTGAAACAAAATTACCATTGTAGAAGGGTTAGAAAATTATTTACAGAAAATGGACCCCATCTTAACTTTTGCTTGTTGAAATTACTTTTATCAGGTCATCTACATATGTAAATGTATGTCATAATTACTTGATCAAAGTATGCTGTGAGAGTGTTGTGTTTATCAAGTTATCCCCTCGCCGATAGGAAAGAGAGGATATAGCGTTATTCCATGTACCCTGAATGTGTGGGTGGTTGGTCGGGCAAACGCGACAGCGTAAATTAACAGTAGGGGTTCCTCGTTATAGGAATCACGATTTGCCTGGTTTGGCCGTCAGGTACGTTTTTATCTTTGACTCTTTTGTTACCTGGGAGTCGAATTCAGTTATTGCCCATTATAAAAGTAGTTAGATTATTACTGATCCTACTGCTTTTGGAAGGGGGCCAAGTGATTCTGGTGTGGCGAGGACTTGGCATGTACTTGTACAGGTAATATATGGGATTTAGTACTAAACCCATTGACCCGGCCTTAAATGACCTTAGCTGTTGATAGGCCCAACAAACTAACAAACAAACATAGTCCATGTACGTACGTATGCATGTTAGTAGCACATTTCATTTTTCAATAACACATGAACCCCTTCACCGATTTTGATAATATTTGGCCAATATGTGTGTCTAGGGATAGTGCTTTGTTTTATGATCCACGTCCGACCGCACAAGGTCAAGGTCATGGAAGACTTATGTTCACCTTGTTTGTAAGGCAAAAATGTTTGTTATCAAGGTCAATGTCTTTGTTGTTTTATTATCATTGAGGCTGACAGCGAGGGATAAGCTTCGTTTAACAATGTCATTTCTTGTTATTGTTTAAATTTTAACTTTGCATGTTACTAGTATTTTACAACGAAAACATACATACAGATGGAGGTGTGGTGGTGGTCTTTAATGTGGGAGGAAACTGGAGTGCCCAGAGGAGGCCTACTTACTCCATTTGGCGACCACCATAACAGGGCTCCAGATAAGGAATTTGTAATTGAGTATTGTCACTCCATCATTTCTGAAGCAATTGGGTATTTCAGCATTTTAATTGGCTAAAATAAAATCACACTAATGTTTAGACATCAACAGACGGCAATTATTGAATGGTTTGCTTCGAAATGAAAACATATCTTGGCATTTCATTAGAATTGTCACAATTCTAATGAAATACCAAGATGTGTTTTCATGGAAAATAAGACAAATATGCTATATATGTGGTG
>CM055281.1:53540213-53673276 GCA_029237695.1 Conchocele bisecta
TGGCGGGGATGAAATTAAGTCTGCAGTTAAAGGTACATGCCCGCGCAGTAGGTTATAATATAGTGATATAGATACTTTTGTATATTCTGTACGTATGAAATTTCCTGAAAAATAAACATTCATTCACCATTACCCCACGTATTGATTAGCATTATTATACATTTTATTGTAGACGAAAATGTTCACTGATATCAGGGGCGATAACCAAGTTTCCTTAAAATGTTAACTGACATTAACTATTTATTCTCTGTATTTATTTTTTGATGTGCATTGATCATACTTTATAATCAGTCGAAAATATAATTTGTTCAGGCGACGCACTTTATTAGTATAAATAAGTAAAACATATCATGCCTCATTTGCATATGAAAATAGCCTGATACCAACGTTAACGCGCGTCACTATCAATAAAATAAATATTAGTAAATGATTATATCTGTTTTCCGGGCACTTGTAAATTTTTTTTAGAACTGGTGGAATAGTGAGACAATTATACACTTATTTAATTCCTATAAAGAACAGTTTGTGCTTATACTGAGTGGGCATGTTCCTTTAATTTTGCTATGGCCTTAGACATGAACGTGCGTGTCCGGAAGGCGATATCACGATAACGACAGTATACGATACTTCGATGTCGATAGTACGATACTACGATGACGATACTACGATGACGACACTACGATATCACGACAGTACGATGAAGTCGCCCTCCCCAAAAAACATTGTTTGATGAAATTCCATCAAATATTGATTTTATTGCGAAAAACGATTTTCCTATGGGAATTTAACATGGGGAGTCAATTTCCAAAAGTTTTCGTTTTTTGATCCTGAAGGATCAAAAACGAAAACTTTTGGAAATTGACTCCGAAACCTGGCGAGATAGCTTGAAAATAATGTAAACTAAGAAAACAAAAGTTACATTTTGAAAATAAAATCAGAAATCCACAAATATAAAAAGAATTAAAAAAGAATTTATTTTTAGCCCCCATGTTAAATTCCCATGGGAGTCGTTGATGATTTCCAAAAAGAATTGTAACACAAAATACAATACAAGTAGACCTATTGAATTTATATTTCTGTCAAAATACTTTTCGGGTATCATGCAATCATGGAATAATTTCAAATAATAGTTTTGAAAATATTTTATTGTGAATTATATGGACACTATGCAATAAATATAATGCCAAATCTTGAATGTTACCTTTTCTTGAAATCTACATTTCTCAAGCCCTGCTGGTAGTAAATTGACAAGGATAGTGGCCATCTTGAAAAGGTCAGCCATCTTGAAATATTAAAAATATATTTAGGCCCATAATTATTTTCTGCGAGTTTTATGATGGTTATCTCTTGTAATGCCCATGTTATCCCGTCAACACAGTGCGTATGTGCCGTGAAACATTTTTGATATCCTGCCAATACGACCTAATCACTGCGTATGAATATGTACGGTGACTGGGGTATTATTTTTGCATTTTAAAGCCATTTGTATGTGTTGACGGGATAAATAGAATAGTAGATTAGTGCCGTGAATGGGAAAAATATCTGGAGCGGCGCGGAAACGGGATGTGCTCGGCAGAGCCTAGCCCATCCCGTTTCCTAAGCCTTACCTGATACTTTTTCCCATTCACGGCACTAACCTACTATTCTCTATTTATTTCAATCGCACAATCGCCCCGGCTTCCCGTAAGGTAACGTCATATCACATGTCTTACGTCAAATTGACGTTTCAAGCCTTCGAAATGTGTCATTGTGTTGTATCATTAACAACGATAGTGTCCGGAGATTTTTTAGGATATCAAATTCAAATTTTCAACATAGCTTCCTGGTATATTGATGTACACTACTAGCCTATACCCTGTAACTTTCCAATTTGGGTGTGGGCCGATTTTGGGCGTACTAAAAAAACTGTCTGTTCCACGTGTTGCTACCGACGAATTTTTGGCTATTAAACAAAAAATATTTAATCGTAAGTACTGTTTCATCAATAACAAAAATGTCACCCTCCCCAAAAAAAAAATTTGATGAAATTCCATCAAATATTTATTTAATTGCGTAAAACTGATTTTGCTTTGGGAATTTAACATGGGCGCTAAAAATATATTTTTTTAAATATTTTTTTATTTGTTGACCGATTTTCAAAATCTACATTTTTGTTTTCTTATTTGCATCATTTCCAAGATATCTCACCAGGTTTCGGCGTCAACTTCCATTGTTTTCGTTTTTTGATCATCCACCTCCAGTTTGCCCCATGGTTGTCCCTAGCTACAATAATTCGCCTCCGATATTTTATCTACGGCTACAATTTGACCCATTCAAAAAAAAATGTGAGCAACCGAAGTCCATACCCAAACCTGTTGCATGTAGGTCAAAATTTAGTGAACTGTATATTTTATACATTTAAACAAATAATCTTCCATGTAGAACTAGTATATTAGTTATTTCCCCATTTTTGACCGAATCGTCTACTTTCACTTTCAAAATCTCTATCTCACCCACACATCAAGCCGCACACAGAAAATTTAACCTGCATATGTAGAGCATGCACATAATATAATAAAATGTTTGGCACAGACATACCTTTCATGCAGCATCTATTTTATTTTTATCTCGTCAACACAGTGCGTATGTGTCGTGAAACACCGTGCCGTGAAACATTTTTGATATCCAGTCAATACTATTTTTGCATTTTACAGCCATTTGTAGGTGTTGACGGGATAAATAGAATAGTAGGTTAGTGCCGTGAATGGGAAAAAATATCTGGCGCGGCACGGAAACGAGATGTGCTCGGCAGAGCCTCGCCCATCCCGTTTCCTGAGCCTTGCCAGATATTTTTTCCCATTCACGGCACTAACCTACTATGCTCTATCTATTTTCCTTATTTCTGAACCAAAGTATATGTTGTGACCACTCATTTGAACCGTCTCGGTTCAAATGAGTGGTCACAACATATACTTCTGATGAGAAATAAAGAAATTCTTGAAACTTGCCGGATATTTTTTCCCATTCACGGCACTAACCTACATATTCTTTATAGTATATCTCTCTATTATAATAATAACTAGAGCAGCTTGAGCTGCATCAACGGTTTGAGCCTCAAACATTGATTTCATGTGTAACTAAGCTTTAGCCCAAGGTGTAAACTATCGGTTGCAAAAAGAATTTCTGAAGTTTTACAATGAACAGTCCAACATTATTGTGTTCGCATCATCACACAGATGTGGGGCCGGTTAGCTTAGAGGTAGAGCGATGGACTCGGAGCGAGGGATACCGGGTTCGATCCTGAGCAAAAGTTTTAGCTAAAGGACTGAAATATCGACTACAGAAAAAACAATTGAAATCGAATGATAAATAACGAAGCTGACGTCACATCCGTTTGCTCTATTTTGAAAACTTGAAAAAATACGTTCATCTTTGACATCGAATAGAGCCGTAAGTAGTTAAGACATAGCTCTGAAAATTATCATCTTTCATGCGGCTGACACTCCCCTATCACCCTGGCAAGAAATTATGTTGCTGACAGTACTGTACAAATTGGAAAACGTTTGTAAAGACCACCCGTTATCAGCCGAAATTCGGCAAAATCGTTGAAAGGTAGGTACATTTTTCAACTTCAAATGCATATAGCTCTTTTATTTGAGCAGATAGCCGAAAACTGTCAGTGAGTCTGAGATAGAGAATTTTATCAGCTTTCTAATGCAAAAAGAATTCTTGAAATCGGTTTGGAAAATAAGGAAGTTATAGGAAGTATGACATCACTTCCGTTTTCGTGGAAAGTAGCATTAAAAGATATCTGAAAATCTCTGAGTCTCTGCTCACACTTGATCCGAATCGGCATGCAAAATTTGAAGTCGATCCGACCAGCGGTTTGGTGTAGATGGAGGGAGCCCGTAAGTCAGCGGATGATTATTTTTCGATAGTTATCGCCCTTAAATTGCAGTTTACGCCATTTCTAAATACACCTAATAAAACGGAAATTACATATGTGCAATATTCCGCCAGTGAAGTTTTCGTTTGTTTTTCACCATAGGCCGGGCACAAAGCGGGAAAGTTTTAGCTATTAAAGGACTGAAATATCGACCGCAGCAAGAAATTTTGAAATCTATTGATAAATAACGAAGCTGACGTCACATCCGTTTGCTCTATTTTGAAAACTTGAAAAAAAGACGTTCATCTTTGACATCCAATAGAACCGGAAGTAGTCAAGATAGAGCTCTGAAAATTATCATCTTGTATGCGCCTGACACTCCCCTATCACACTGGCAAGAAATTATGTTGCTGACATTACTGTACACATTGGAAAACGTTTGTAAAGACCACCCGTTATCAGCCGAAATTCGGCAAAAATTCGGCAAAATCGTTGAAAAGTATGTACATTTTTCAACTTCAAATGCCTATAGCTCTCTTATTTGACGAGCCGAGAACTGTCAGCGAGTCCGAGATAGAGAATTTTGTCAGCTTTCCAATGCAAAAAGAATTTTTGAAATCGGTTGGAAAATAAGGAAGATATCAAACTATATGTTTTCTGGGATGCTGAGTCAATTGCTGAGGTCATTGAAGCAATTTGAGGTCGGGATAATAAGGTCAGTCATATTGGGCCGAAAATGTTAAGGTCATTTTGAGCTGAAAATGTTCGAATTTCTCTTATTTTCCCCAATATTCAGCAACTGACGGCCTCATAGTTGCTGTTATGATGTTTGTGTGTCACCCCTATTATTTGTTGATAACTTCAATCTGGTAAGTTGTGGTGAGGAAAAAAGTAAGCGGAGGAATATCAAACGCAGCGAAACAACAACAACAAAAAGTATTTTGGAACAACAAATTTGAAAAAAAGGAAGATATTGAAGTTCTCCACATTCTTGCGGTAAGTAGATAACTTTTACGGGAGGGACATTTTATGATGTCTCGGGTAAAGGGTTGGGGGGACTGAAATGGCTCCGCCCTAGGGGAACTCCTGGCCAATCTTTTTTTAGGATTCGACTTGGATTATTTTGGCAGATTTTTTTCCACCAAATATGAAGGGGGAGTTCCCCACAAGCAAACTGCATAAACCACTGTGCAACTATATACATGTAACATTGATTCATGTACGCTATTTGACGTTATGGTGACATGGTATAACAAAATGGAATCCTGTCCAGAATGGAGTGGGTACAATACTGCACTAGCTCGAAAATCTGGTGTGGCGATTAAAGGCCCAAATGGGATATAAAAGCCACCAGATGGCGCTGGGCAGGCTTTTTGATAATTTTATGCATGCTTCACTTCAGGGACACATTTTCAGATATTTTAGAAATACCACTGAACAAATAAGTACACTATTTCACACAGACATAGATAATACAACTTTGAAAGGTTTAGGAAAATTTGGATTTAAGAAAACAAATGTAAATGTGCTTTTGAAGTAATAAAATGTACTCAACTGACAACTGATTCAAACTTGCCGGGCGGAACGTAGCTCTTACATATGTAATTCATGCATAGAGCTGAGTTCATGACCCGACATTGTAAACAACCTCACGTGTTTAGTGATAACGCTAACAGCTATAACTGCCTGTATGGTGAACAGCAGACAGTGTGCCAGCCGCACAACTTTGATTTTGGACAGTAATATCAAATTAAATGTGTGGTTGGTATGCACATAATAAGGTGAATGAAACAAAACCATGGTTTAATAGACCAGCAAGAGAAATATTTCACCTAGAACTTGATACAGTGGCTGTGAAAATGCAGTATATACTAATTATAAACAGCATATACTCGGGTTAGTATGCACATTCACAAAACAGCATGTACATGTATGTGCAGTCTGATCTGGAATTTACATGACTACATGAATTCAAGTTTGCTAGCAGCCTTATTTCCTGCATCCTAACACATACCAGTATGGCTATTTCAACACTGGTCTCTAATTAGCTGTCAGCATATATTATATCTGCAGCAATACAGTCTAACTGGGATGGGGTTATCTGTGGAATGACATGACACAGTTACACATTTTTATCAAATACCGACTTATTACAAACACATATTCTTAGATATTGGTTACTACATGTACTTACAAAATACATCGGAGATAGGAACCTTGTTCAGGTCCAGAAGTACAATATAGGTTTCACTATATATACATGACACACTCTAAGTAATGGACACGTGGACATGTTACGACATGCATATCCCTGGATCAGCTGGTGCATCCTCGCAGCCTCATCAGGATCTACACTGTTAAGTTTGGTGGTCATTCATGGTGGCTCTAATTAATGATGTAAACTGCATCATGATGTAGTCATGTGCTATCTGAATGTGAGTTAAACTGATCAAACACTCAATAAGCCCCATTTTGTCATTGTGTAACACATGGAAAGGTGTTTCATTAAATTTTACGTGTTTCTATTTTTAATAATTTATATAATAGCATCAGAATACTCTTTGCTTTGAAATAGTTAGCAGCAAAATACTATATAAGTTTTAACACTTTTAGTAAATTCTCAATCATTTTCCTGCACAACTAAAACATACAGACACTATTATAGGGACTGGTATATATTGTATCATTTGTGTGTTTTATGGGACCACACGTTTGATAACAAACCTACATACCATATATCTAGTGGTCAGTATGAAACACCTACACTGGCTATACAGCAGCCCCCTCACTGTTCTACATTGGGAGCAGACGACAAACATGTGCTGCTGTTTATGTATTCTATTTATAAAGCCAGTGTATAACTGACAGGCTAGGGACGCTATCAGTAATTGGATATGCCCCTCCTACAAAATTCGGTACCAGGGCACTGATTGTTGGGCCTTTAAGCCGAAGGCAAAATTAGTCTACCTCCCTTTGATCGACAAAGTTCCTGCGTCCCCATCAACCATACTCACAGCAATCGAGAAAGGCCTGACTCTGTTGAGCGAATCAGGGATCGGACATAATGTCCTAATATTTACTGTAGATCAGCAACTGTATAAGGTCGCAGTAGACATACTATTCCACACTCCTTCCTACTTTAGGAATGTCGTCCCTCTACTAGGGGGTATGCACACTCTCATGGCTTTCATTCACGCCGTCTGCATCATCCTCGCTCTTGACCTGAAAGCCCTTCTTTCTGCAACATTTGGAAGTGTGGACAAAATGGTAAGCGGGAAAAAGTACCCTCAAAATGTCAGGGCTCTACGAATCTTAACAGAGGAGATGCTCCGCAACCTTCTGCAGCAGAATACAGAAATAACAAGCATGGATGACCTGCTCAACTGCCTCAATGAAAGGTTTGCACGCAGCAAGACCACAAAACTGTGGAGTGACACGCTTGTAAAAGGAGTGTTCATCATGACCGCCTTCGTTCGAGGAGCGCATGAGCAAGACTTTCCACTGCAGTTGGCAGCAGTGAAAGCTATGTTGCCCTACTTCGCAGCGGCTGGCTGTCACAACTACCTGCGATATGGCTCATTCTACATCCACCATATGGAGTCGCTCCCTGCAGAGTGCCTCAAACAGCTCAATAATGACTGTGGTCTCCGTCTCATCCCGGGGCTCAACAACTCGATTTGTACAGTGGCCAAGTGGGCACTCAGCTTCGCCATTTGCGGCGAGGTCTGTGCTAGTCTGAACAGAATGTCAGAGAATGAGCCCCCAACGGGTAAAATGCACAAGGAGGAGTCAGCAAAGAGAATTGTCGCTGATCAGAAGGACAGGGAGAGTGTACAGAGGTCTCTATCAATATCCATTGATCCCCTCGATCCCGACCAGCATCCATCCGGCAAACTATTGAATATTGTCACCGGTGAAGTGGCACATGATGACGTAAATACACACAATGCTCTGGACATGGGGCAAACCATGGTTAAAGGGTTCAGGCAAGGCTGGCCTGCAGGTTTCTATGATAAGCTATCAAAGCCCATTGTGACCATGTATGACACGAAGAAGCATGTCGTACTTGGTGGCAAGAAATTGTATGATCAGGAAATGATCTATGCGAGGATCATAGGTCTGATGTCAAGCAATCGACCAGTGCCCATAGATGCTTGTTTGAGCACAGAGCTTGCAGCATACCCCCCGGCGCTATTCGACTCTGCTGGAATGATGCGAGTGTCAAACAAGTCCAGCCTGAAAACTGCTCTCCAAATGACTGCTTCAAAACGATCAGTATCTGCTGTTGACACTACAGTGTACGATGTGTCTGCACTACTGTGGACCATCAACTGGCCAACTGGTGCACTGCGGTTGTATATCGATGCAGTGAAGGTCTTCGTCGTGCAGGCCTTGATGGCTGGCAATGTCGTGTTTGTCTTTGACAGATACTTTGAAAACAGCACAAAGGCCTACTGTCGCCTGCTCCGACAGGAGAAGCAAGGAACCAGCCGAGTTCACATACTAAAACCAGACATGCTCACACCACCCAGGAGTGCAATCCTTGGTGTCTGCAAAAACAAGATGCAGCTAAACAGAATGATTGCTGATGCCCTGCTAGATTCTGACTTCTGCATCTCAGCCACACATAATGGGCACAGCTTGACTATCGCTGGTGTGGATGATGTGCCTGTGGATATTAATATGGGGGTACGTCTGGAGCGTAGAGATCTTTCCTCAAGTCATGAAGAGGCCGATCCCATCCTCGTCCAGCATGCCATATCACGGTGTATGCAAGGGGAGAAGGTGAGAGTCGTCTCTGATGACACAGATGTGTTCCTTCTTCTCCTCCATTTCTATGTCTCCCACAAGTGTACAAGTGATCTGTACATGTGCACCCCAGTTGCAGATCGTTCGATTGTGGATCTCAGAGCAACTGCTCAGAAGCACAAAGACACCACAAAGGCCATCCTGGTGATGCATGCGCTAACAGGGACTGATACTGTCGCAGCAACTTACAACGTGGGGAAAAAGTCAGCACTCAAGGCCCTACAAGCAATTGACCCAGATAGTTTGTCCATAATTGGTGTCTCTCAAGCCGATCTCAATGAAGTATGCAGCTCAGCAAGTGCCTTCTTGATTGTCTGCTTTGGCAAGACATATACTGACTGCAAATCAATGAGCGAGTGTCGCCTCAAAATGTGGAAGAAAAAAACAGGAGCTGGCGCATCTATCAAGCTGTCTAGACTACCACCTACAACTGAAGCAGCCAATGAAAATATCAAGAGAGCGCACTACCAAGTGGCACACTGGATGACAGCCATGTCCGGCATGCCACCACCACTCAGTCCAAAGGGCCATGGATGGGAGTAGGATGGCTTTGTCCTGAAGCCCTGTGCCGTCACACCAGGGACAAAACTGGCTCATGATGAGATCCTACAAATGGTACGGTGTGGGTGTGAAAAAAGTCGGCTTGTAAGGGTGCAATTTGTAAGTGTAGCCTCATCGGTTGCACAGTGTTTTGTGCCTGTGAAACCGGTCTATTGTGTCTCAACCCACTGACCAAGAGATCAGAGATATCAGATGATGATGAAGCTGAGTGTAATGATGAAGGCGATGATGATGATGAGGATGGTCAATAAACCAGTTGTACAACATATATAAACAATAATAACAACATAAATGTATAAACATTATGGTGCCACTACTAGGCCTAGATCTATATATTTATTTTGAAAGTGTTAACATTAAATTTGAAATATGGCCTTTCCGTGTTGTCTCATGTGATCTAAGATGACCCCAAAATGACCCCAAAATTTACCTCGATTATTTGACGTTAAATACCATGGTATCAACTTAATACTCCAATACACCAATAGTTTGGTAACACGATCATCCAAATTGGCCTATAACTTGCTGAGATATGTCATTTTCAGATCTTATTGGCCCGAAATGACCTCGATGTTGACATTGAACATGTGATCCCGACCTCAAATTGCTTCAATGACCTCAGCAATTGACTCAGCATCCCAGAAAACATATAGTTTGATATCAAAATCATCAGAATCGGCCCTGAGATATGCTACTCTTTGTTTTCGGTTGACGCGGGTGGCAGCCATTTTGAAAATATGCGAATAAAAAAATTGCCACTGCCCAAATTTAATGTTATCATCCAGAAATGTTGACTAGGGGTCCTAAGGATGCCAAAAATGCAACTATCTCTATGACATGTTTTTTGAAGGGGTTCAGCTGGATTTCCCCCTGACTACAAGGTGTAAACTATCGGTTGCAAAAAGAATTTCTGAAGTTTTAGAATGAACAGTCCAACATTATTGTGTTCGCATCATCACACCGATGTGGGGCCGGTTAGCTTAGAGGTAGAGCGATGGACTCGGAGCGAGGGATACCGGGTTCGATCCTCAGCCAAAGTTTTAGCTAAAGGACTGAAATATCGACTACAGCAAAAACAATTGAAATCGAATGATAAATAACGAAGCTGACGTCACATCCGTTTGCTCTATTTTGAAAACTTGAAAAAAAGACGTTCATCTTTGACATCCAATAGAACCGGAAGTAGTCAAGATAGAGCTCTGAAAATTATCATCTTTTATGCGCCTGACACTCCCCTATCACACTGGCAAGAAATTATGTGCTGACATGTACTGTAAAACAAATTGGTAAAGACCACCCGTTATCAGCCGAAATTCGGCAAAAATTCGGCAAAATCGTTGAAAAGTATGTACATTTTTCAACTTCAAATGCCTATAGCTCTCTTATTTGACCAGATAGCCGAGATCTGTCAGCGAGTTTGAGATAGAGAATTTTGTCAGCTTTCCAATGCAAAACGAATTTTTGAAATCGGTTGGAAAATAAGGAAGTTATAGAAAGTTATAGAAAATATGACGTCACTTCCGGTTTCGTGGAAAGTGGCATTAAGATATTTCTGAAAATCTCTGAGTCTCTGCTCACACTTGATCCGAATCGGCATGCAAAATTTGAAGTCGATCCGACCAGCGGTTTGGGCTGTAGACTGAACGGCTGAATAAAAAAAAAAAAAACCAACGAATACAATAGGTTTTCGGCGCAGCGGAAAGCCGCCTCAAACCTAATCAATGCCGTTGTCCTGAGCATTTACTCCTTGTTGCAAAGCTGTACCAGGACTGGTTTACGGTCACATTATTCATTGGCCGACTGGTTCCTACAAGGTTTTGAATGTCTCTGTTGTTGCTAATCTGTACCAGAACTGGTTTAAGGTCACATTATCAGTCTCCGCGAAAGTCGTCGGTCCGTCGGACATATGTCAGCTAAAAATGCCGCCGGTCCGACGGTAAATCGGAAGTAGCCGGACCGAATGTCCGACTATAATTTGTGTTTACTTTTTTATTCTAAGCTTCAATGAAATCACCTTCCTTTGGTATGCGCTTCTGGTGCATTTCTTATATTTAATGGTGAGAAATGGCTCGAAGACCTTCCATACCCGGCGCTTCTGGTGCTAGCTAGCTTTTCTTAGTTCCGCCAATTCCCCCACATGTTCGGGGCTCCGGTAAGTTCGTAGCCATTGTGAAATCAGTTACATCATACATGTAACTCTCGTCGCGCGCGAGATTTCGATCTGTAAACACGGAAGAAGTCCTCACATCTGTCACTGATCTTTGACAACCCAGAACATGCGATTTAAACAGGTAAGGAGACCCAGCTCGATCCTGTGTAGCGTCCACGGATGTAGGTCACGCACTTGCAACTTCCGGTTTAAGGTAAATTGTATTTTTTTCCTGTTTTTGTCCTCAGTGTCACTAGTTCTGTTTCTCAAATTTAGTGTGTTTTATGTGCATTTTTCAGATAACTCCACTTCATTTGAAGACGAAGTATAGGTGCTACTCCCCAACTTTCCTCCATAAAGCATACACAAGTGTAACAGAGCAAGGCGTACCAGTCCAGAGAGCATCACCGATGTATGCAGTACCTGAACAGACTCTCAGTGATAGGGTAAATGGTAAAATTGACCCTGAATGTGTCACCACATGTAGAGAGTGTGTATTGTCAATGTTCGATGAAGCAAAACTGGTTGATCACTTGAAGACTATGGCCGATTATTGGTATGGATATACACGCCAGGAGACAGCTGCTATCGCCTCTGAATATGCAACTCAACTTGGAAAGCGGTCGAAAGATCAGCCCCTGACTATCAGATGGATGGAGAGATTTTTTAAAAGATGGCCAAAGATGAAAGTGTTGAAGTCGAGGGCATTGGAACATATGCTAGGGCTAAAGGAGCAAATGGAAATGCAGTTGACAGTTATTTTGAGAATCTACATAGTACCCTAGTGAAGCATGATCTTCTGGATAATCCCCATTTAATATTTAATGTGGATGAAAAGGGAAGAAGCATTGACCAAAACGACGATACATAGTCGCAAGTACATGTCCACCAGCAGGTATAATTACTTCAGGGAAGGGAAAAACACAACAATAATTGGTTGTGGTAGTGCCGCGGGTGTATCTGTTCCACCATTCTTTGTGTTTTCTGGGAAATGGATGATGCCAGATCTGCTGAATGGAGCCTCACCGGGTGCAAATGGTGTAGTCAGTGAATCGGGTTGGTCAAATAGTGAAATATTCCGCCAATGCATGGAGAACCACTTCATTAAATTCATACCTGGTCGGACTGATGAAAGTGTGCTGCTTCTATTAGATGGGCATAAGTCACACGTTTCTGTGGATCTTGTTGAATAGGCAAAGACAAAACAACATTTATTATATTTGTCCTCCCAGCGCATACTTCGCATATTCTACAACCCCTTGATGTTGCCTGTTACAGTTCTTTACAGCGGACTCATGAATCCGGACAAAAAAGTCAACACCAAAACGACCCATGAAATCAGTGCGATCATCAGAGCAAAAAAAGTCCAGAAAAAAAAGTAAATGTACAGTAGAACCACAAGTAGGACCCTCTCGTCGAGTGCTAGACTCCAGTAGTTTCGATTTAGAAATTGAAATGGGCGAAGATGACTTAATTATGTTGTGTATGCAAGAGGTGGAGGCCGGAACACATGACTTGGAAACTGGAGTTTGTAAAGTGCAATCATTGGACCCATTTGTGATACTGTAGCGGAACGGTAGTTGTGAGGAGGCATGGGAAGTTCTACTGTCCTAGCTCATTGCTTGGGATACTGTAGCGGAACGGCAGTTGTGAGGAGGCATGGGAAGTTCTACTGTCCTAGCTCATTGCAGTCATGAAGAATACTCAAACTATTATTAATTAGAAAAAAGAAACTATACAAATAGTGAAAAATGTGAATATTTACGAAAAAAAATAATTAAATTACATTATTTTGTGTTGCTGAAGAATTAGTTCACTTTGTATGATAAAAAAATAAAACAATGAACCCAAACCACCAGAGATAGCAAAATAACACATCAGGGGTACGGCAAGGAACCGTGGGGGGGGGGGGGGGGCGAGGGGCCTAGGCCTAGCCCCCACCCCCCCCCCCCCCCCCTCCCCCTAATAATGCTGTAAATTTTGGATTTTTTATTCTAATATGTTTGTGTAATCATGAGTACTGGGAACTTTGCTGAGAACTTTGCTGAGAATACAGGAAATGGCGTTTCACACCACTTGGATTTCAAAAATTTCCGGGTGGGGGGGGCATGTCCCCGGACCCCCCACCCCCCTAGCGCTATCGGGCCCTTCTGGGATCCACAACATTGCCCCCCCACCCCCCCCCCCCCCCCCCCCCACCCCCAATAATGTTCGGCTTCCGTCGCCTAACACGAAATATGAACCATTCTTCAAAAACCTGTACACGAGTACACACTAATAATAGAGACAAACAAGGACAGATCCACAGGTGATGGGAACAACTAATCAGCTGATAGTCTGTTGTTACTTGTATAAGATAATATCTATATATATACACCGTCATGTGATTTTTTTTCCCGTCACCTGTGGACAGATCGAGGTACACATGAACACACAATCGCAAACGGCCTCACAGGCACTTTGTGGTATGAACGAGAAAGGCATCTGTAAATCATACCCAATTGTATTCTGATATTAAATATCTAGAAGGTATGATACTCGCCATATTTTCAACCAACGGAAGTGGATTATTTACCTTGGGCCCGACTCGCTAATTCAGTAATTGTAACGCGCGCGAAGGTATGTGTCAGCAGGGTCCCGGCCTTCTCGCGCGTTACAATTACTGAATCAGCGAGCCGGGTCCAAGGTACACTAGTACCATTTCCGTTGGTTGAAAAGATGGCGAGTGTCCTACCTTCTAGATATTTAATGAGAGTTTTGACCTTCATACCACAAAGTGCCTATGTTGTTTCTGGGAAAACAGCGCTCCGTTTTATAAATTGTCCGCAAATATGTCTGTCCAGGTACAAGGAACGCTTCCCACACAGCGGGAGCCAGAGAATGAAGTTATCAGGGAAGGGAAAGCAGTCAGACAGGTTCGTATAATGCCAACATGCCGCAATTATAGCTGTGTCATGTGTTTTCGTGCATGTGTTTTCACTTCCTTGTTCAAAAAATAATATACATTTAATAAACCTATTTTATAAACGTCATTTTGTTGTATGACGTTACGCCACACTGTTTCGCGCATGCAGGTCACCTGACTGCCTATGTTTATACGTTTAGACATGGATTCCCGTAACATTCAACAGATTCTACTTTCACTTTCAAAAGTTGCAATACACAACACATTGTCCATATGTTTTTATTCTGTTTCAACCATGGATTGAAATACTACTGTCTGTTCCACGTTTTGCTGCCGATGAACCTTTGACTATTAAGCACATTAAATCTTAAACATATTTAAATGTAGGTACTGTTTTCATCAATATTGACAATAACAAAAAAGTCTCTCTCCACAATTGTTTTCATTTGATGAAATTCAATCAAATATTGACTTTATTGTGAAAAATGCTGAAGCAGCTGCAGGAGGAGTAGAACCAAAAATGTAAATTGACTCCCAAACCTCGCTAGATAGCTTGGAAATGATGTAACTAAGAAAATGAAGTTAGATTTTGAAAATCGGTCTGCAAATTAAAAATTATTTTTTATTTTTTAGCTTCCATGTTAAATTCCCATAGGTAAATTGTTTTTTATTTTTTTTTCGCAATTAAATCAATATTCGGTGGAATTTCATCAAATGTTATTGCAGATAAAGAACAGCTCGGGCGGCTACAGTTTTAAGATAGATGACCTTATGCGGTTTCGGCGATACCTTATTATGGGGTCAGAGGGCGGCTCCTACCATACTATGAAGAAGACTGTTGACCGCGAGAGTGTGAGATGTCTTGACAGGTAAATGGTGAATTTTTTATTCCCCTGAAATTACATTGAAATTTGCGTTAACATTTTTGAAATATTTGCGTTACAGTTTTATGTACACAATAGCTCTGCAACCGTAAGTTACCGTATATTGACTATAAGCTTGATATATTTCTTTATCATCATCCATATTTTATTCTATAGCCCACCCATGTGGCTATTGTTGTTTCAGTGTCGAACATGCAACGTTGTTCCTCCATAATTATATACAGTACAGCTTTGACGGAAAGAGCAAGCAGAATTCTGTTTTTATTCGGCACGAATGTCCGTCACGAATGAAAACGGACAGAGATTGACGGAAACGGACAAAGACGAAACACTTACATGCCCGGGGCAAAGTACTCCTGCAGCTCAGCAGGCGGTCTTACGCGCCCGATAGTTTAATGTTCGTGGCGATCCGTGCCGACTGGAGAATATTCGAGAGCATACCTGTTGTCTAAAGTGGATTTATCTTTTACATCTGTATTGTAACATCGGCCTATACACATGCATCACATCACGTTTATATATATGAGCCTCGTCGCGAGAAAACCTGTCTTCGGGAAATTCTTGGTCAAATTAACATGTTTGTTTCTATGACAATGGTGTTTGTATGATGAATTGAATGCTTTTTATTTGATCATGATATCTGCAATATTCATTAAGATATTATAGTTTATGCAACGCCACTATGCAGGTCGTTTGAGCAAATGAGACGTCACGTAAAAGCCACGTCAAACGACGTCACAGTATATCAGTGATTCTTTATTTTATGTACATCTTGGTGCTGTTTTTTAGCTCGACTATTCAAAGAATAGTTAGAGCTTATGTTGTCACCCCGGTGTCGGCGTCACCGTCACGCCTTGGTTAAGGTTTTTAGTCAAGCTTGTATATGCAATACTACTGGCCCTACACCCACCATACAACTTCATCTCCTAGTGATATACATCAATAACCCCTGATCTATATTTGACATTGACCTACATTTCCTCTTGAATTACTTAGTTAATTAGTCAACCTTGGTTAAGGTTTTTAGTCAAGCTTGTACATGGAATACTATTGTGCATACAGACACCATACTTGGACAACCTTTTCTCATAGGGATGTACATCAATAACCCCTGATCTATATTTGACCTTGACCTGCATTTCATCTTGAATTACTTAGTTAATTCCCCTTGGTTAAGGTTTTTAGTCAAGCTTGTATATGGAATACTCCTGGCCCTACACCCACCATACTTGGACAACTTCATCTCCTAGTGATGTACATCAACAACCCCTGACCTATATTTGACCTTGACCTACATTAAGATATTATAATTTATACAACGCCACTATGCAGGTCGTTTGAGCAAATGAGACGTTAAATGACCTATGACAAATGACCTACGTTTGAGAAAATGAGATGTACATCAACCACCCCTGACCTATATTTGACCTTGACCTACATTTAACCTTGAATTACTTACTTAATTCCCCTTGGTTAAGGTTTTTAGTCAAGCTTGTATATGGAATACTCCTGGCCCTACACCCACTATACTTGGACAACTTCATCTCCTAGTGATGTACATCAACAACCCCTGACCTATATTTTATCTTGACCTACATTTAACCTTGATTTACTTAGTTAATTCCCCTTGGTTAAGGTTTTTAGTCAACCTTGGTTAAGTTTTTTACTCAAGCTTGTACAAGCAATACTATTGTGCATACAGACACCATACTTGGACAACCTTTTCTCATAGTGATGTACATCAATAACCCTTGCTCTATATTTGACCTTGACCCACATTTCCTCTTGAATTACTTAGTTAATTCCACTTGGTTAAGGGTTTTAGTCAAGCTTGTAGATGGAATACTCCTGGCCCTACACCAACCATACTTGGACAACTTCATCTCCTAGTGATGTACATCAACAACCCCTGACCTATATTTGACCTTGACCTACATTTAACCTTGATTTACTTAGTTAATTCCCCTTCGTTACGGTGTTTAGTCAACCTTGGTTAAGTTTTTTACTCAAGCTTGTACATGCAATACTATTGTGCATACAGACACCATACTTGGACAAACTTTTCTCATAGTGATGTACATCAGTAACCCCTGATCTGTATTTGACCTTGACCCACATTTCCTCTTGACTTACTTAGTTAATTCCCCTTGGTTAAGGGTTTTATCAAGCTTGTAGATGGAATACTCCTGGCCCTACACCAACCATACTTGGACAACTTCATCTCCTAGTGATGTACATCAATAACCCCTAACCTATATATGACATTGACCTACATTTAACCTTGAATTACTTACTTAGTTTCCCTTGGTTAAGATTTTTAGTCAACCTTGGTTAAGTTTTTTATGCAGGCCGTGGCCACCTTGTTTGTTAAGCTATGTGTACATCGACAACCCTCGTAGTCGAGCTATGCTGTTCTCCTACAGCTCTTGTTTAGTTTCTAGGTAGAACCAATAATTCATTAAACTGTGTTTATTCCACTGGATGACAGTCCAGGTGTTACATTTATAATAGTATAGCCAATTGTTCTCGTGATTTTATATATTTTATTTTCCCTTCAGGGGACCAGGGGTCTCAGAAATGTCATTTCCGTTACGTACATTTACATGAAGTAAATATAGCTTTACATTTTTAGCTCACCTGAGCGAAGCTCATGTGAGCTATTGTTACCGCAATGTGTCCGTCGTCCGTCGTCGTCGTCCGTGAACATTTTCAAACGTCTTCTCCTCGGTAACCATTGGGCCTATAGTCACCAAACTTCATGGACATGGTCCTTAGGTAGGGGGATTAGAAAATTGTTAAAATTACATCATTACGTAATCGAAGATGGCCGCCGTCTAAAAATAGCACAAATTATTCAAAAAAATTCTTCTCAAGAACCGCCGACCGGATTTCGACAAAACTTGGTAGGACTGATCGATGTACAATGCTCTTTCAAAGTTGTTAAAATGGTGACCCCGGGGTCAAAAATGGGCGTGGCCCGTGGTGTCAATTTGGGGTCAAATTTTATTTTTGACCGAATATGGTCTTGTCATATATCAAATTGAAGGTATCAACGAGGCGATCACTCTGGTGCATTTTTTGTCGAAATCGGATGGTTAGGCCATCCAAGATGGCCGCCGAAAGGTCAAAAGGTTGTTCTTTTATTAGAGATTTCAAAATTCTTCTTCACATGAACCGCTTGGCCCATGGTAGCCAAACTTAAAAGTTATGGTCCATGGGTGAAGCATTTTCAGATTTGTTAAAATGGAGGTCATCCCTAATCCAAGATGGCCACTGTCTAAAAATAGCGTAAATTCTTAAAAAATCTTCTTCTCATGAACTGCTAGCTGGATTTCGACAAAACTTGGTAGGATTGATCGATGTACAATGCTCTTTCAAAGGTGTTAAAATGGTGACCCCGGGGTCAAAAATGGGCGTGGCCCGTGGGGTCAAATTTTATTTTTAACCGAATATGGTCATGTTATATATCAAATCGAATGTATCAATGAGGCGATCACTCTGGTGCATTATTTGTCGAAATTGGATGGTTATGTCATCCAAGGTGGCCGCCGAAAGGTCAAAAGGTTGTTTTTTTATTAGAGATTTCAAAATTCTTCTTCACATGAACCGCTTGGCCCATGGTGGCCAAACCTAAAAGTTATGGTCCATGGGTGAAGCTTTTTCAGATTTGTTAAAATGGAGGTCGTCGCTAATCCAAGATGGCCGCCGTCTAAAAATAGCACAAATTCTTAAATCTTCTTCTCATGAACCACTGGCCGGATTTCGATGAAACTTGGTAGGAATGATTGATATACAATGCTCTTTCAAATTTGTGAAAATGGTGACCCCAGGGTCAAAAATGGGCGTGGCCCGTGGGGTCAAATTTTATTTTTGACCGAATATGCTAATGTCATATATCAAATTGAAGGTATCGATGAGGCGATTGCTCTGGTGCAATATTTGTCGGAATCGGATGATTATGTCATCCATGATGGCCGCCAAAAGGTCATTTATTCAAGATTTTTAACGTCTTTTTCTCAGAAACCACATGGCCGATGATGGCCAAACTTCATAGTAAGTTAATATCCTTGGGTGAAGCATTTTCAGATTTGGTAAAATGAGAGTCATTGCTTAATCCAAGATGACCGCCATCTAAAAATAGCACAATTTTTTTAATACACATGAACTCAATGTCACATTCTCCTCTGGTGTTCATGGAGTCAGGTGAGCGAATTAGGGCCATCATGGCCCTCTTGTTTTCTTTTCAACGGCATAAAACATAAAACTGAAGGGGCACCTATTAAGAAAAGTGTCAAGAATATGGTAAGCTAATTGTATTAGTTTGAAACAAAGCAATTTAGTAGCAAGTCATTTATGATAACCCAACAACATGTATTTTATACGAATCAGTAAAGTTAAACAATTCAAAATAGCTTGACATGTAACAGAATGCCGTGTTCTTTTTTTTTTTTACTAAATGGTTTATTTTCAATTTTTAAATAAATCATGTATCATGTACATATTGTATAACAAAACATGGATGAAATCACATGACATGTTACTAGAAAAGATCATACATAATGTATTTAGAAAGTGAGCTTATTTAAGAAGAGTTTTTTTAAGAAGAGAGTTATAGGAAAGAGAGAAAAAAGATAAAGAGGTCTTCCTTCTGTTCTCGTAATTCGTAATACAGTGATGTATAACGTTTATGTCAATAATATAATATTGTTGACATATAGTGTTAATAAGCATGTAATTAACTTTGCTACGCTTGGTACATATTGATCGTCTTTTTATTTTATTAATATTTCGTTTGTGGGTGTTAAAAGTTGAAATTACCCCATTTTATTATATGCAGATCTAGCTTGTCTTTCATTGTGGCTATTTCTTTTTCAATATTGATTCGTCTTTTCAAATATTTCATGAAGAAGTTAAATGACAATTCTTGTTTTTCATATTTACATTTAATGAAGAAATACTTTGCAAGTATGATAATGAAATTAAATTGTTTAGCGATAAGGTTTGTTTGGTTTACACCAAATGATATCGTATTAAAGTTCATTTCGTAAACCACACCTCTTTCATTTAAGAATGTTCTTAGTTGTGACCATACATGTTGTACGTTTGGGCATTCCCAGAATAAATGTTTTATATTTTCCACATTCATGCTGCAAAAATCACATAAACTACTTGGTACCATGCCACAATTAAGTAATAATTTATTTGTGCCTATGATTCTCATTAAATATTTATACTGAAAATTCCGTAGTGTGGTATCTATTGTAAATTGCATACAAGTTGTGTATATATTTTTCCATTCGAAATTAAAATCGGGAAATTCATTCGTCCATTTCTGCTCTGATTTTATTGATTCTATGTTTTTTTTGTTTGTTTGTATAGTGTATAGAAGTTTATTTGCTCCATTGCTTGTCTGTACTTTTTGTAAAATAGGTTTCAGAGTTTGTACGGTATTTATGTTTTCTGTTTTAATTTTTTCTTTCCATTGCAGATTAATATTATTTACTAAACCTTGGTATTTGATAAAATCATCTGCCCTTATATTATACATTTCCGCAAATCATTAAAACGAAAAAGATAAATTTGTTTACTCTATAATCATTTAAACTGTTCTATAAATTTAATACCCCTTTCGTGCCAAGATTTGATGTATATTGTTTTGTTTTGATACTTTATGTTAGAATTATTCCATATAATTTCTTTTGAAATACTTTCGTTTTTTTCTGAGAAATTGATGTTAGCCCATGATGACAAAACATTGAATAGGAAAGTATGTTCTTTACATAAGTGTTTTATATCCTGTGGTTTTTATATTGCATTCGAAAAGTAGTTTCCCACCAAATGGTTCAAGTTTCGTGTGTATAGCAGTTTCCACTGGCCATGGTTTTTATCATCACATATTATTTTTACCCATGATGCTTTTATCGCTTTATAAAACTGTCTATATCGACCATCTTTAAACCCCCGTGTTCATATGTTTGAATTATTGTGTTCCGCTTTATTTTATCGGGTTTTCCATCCCAGAGAAAATCAAACAATTTCATTTTAATTGTTTTAATTATGCTATCTGGTGGGTCAGGTAAGACTGTTAATGGATATATCAATTTCGGAAGAGCAAATGTTTTGATCGCAGTAATTTTACCTAATAAACTTAGTTTTCTTTTTTTCCATGTCTCAAGACTTTTGACGAACTCTTTTATCTTCGGAGTAAGGTTTAGTTCGTGCATATTTTTATTATCATTTGAAAAAGTAATGCCTAATGTCTTTGCGCTTGTTGATGTCCATATAAAATGCTTTGTAGGGCAAAAATTAGTTGTTGTGTTTTTTAGGGAACCCACCCGAAGAACTGTAGACTTTTTTGTATTGAGTTTGAGGCCCGAAATTTTACTGAATTCATCTATAAGGTATACTAATGTTTCGAATGATTTTTGTGTACCATCTAATATAAATGTAGCATCGTCAGCAAACATTGTCTTTTTAAGTTCTATGTTACTTATTTTTACCCCAGTTATATCTTTTTCATTGTCTATTGCTTTTGATAATAATTCTATTGCAATTATGAATAGGTATGGTGATAATGGACAGCCTTGACGGACACCTCGGCTTATTGAGAAAAAATCTGATAAGAAACCGTTATTTGTAACGCAACTTTTTGCATCTGAATAAAAAGGTTTAATCCAATTAAATAATATCGTTGCCGAAATTAAGATATTGCATGACCGTTAGAAGGTATTCGTGTTCAACTGTATCAAAGGCTTTTTCAAAATCTGCAAAGAATATAAACCCGGAGAATTACTTTCATTCAAAAAGTCTACCGATTCGCATAATGTTCTGATGTTTTCTCCAATGTATCTCCCCTTAATGAATCCAGTTTGTGAATGATCTATTATTGATGGTAATACTTTTTTCAGCCGGTTTGCAATAGCATTTGTAGCAATTTTATAATCGACATTAAGAAGGGATATCGGTCTCCAGTTTGTAAGAATGGATAAATCACTGTCTTTTTTTGGTATTAATGTTATTACTCCTGTTTTTGTAATTCGCTCAAGTTTCCCTTCTCTAATGAATAATTCATGGAATTTATAAAATACTCTTTGATATCATTCCAGAATAGTTTGTAAAATTCAACCGTAATACCATCTGAACCTGGACTTTTGTTATTTTTCATTTCCTTTATGCAATTCTTACATTCATATTCAGATAACATGCCTTCACAATTTTGTTTCTCTTCTTCGATAGTATATATTCATTATTATTCGGGAAAAAATCATGATTAGTTGCTTGCATGTCTTTTTTTGTATATAACTTTTTATAATATTCTTGCTGCTCATGTAGTATTTCGTTGTCCTGAGTAATAATTATTATTTATATTCAGTCTAGTTATAGTTTTATTTTCTGCCCGTTTCTTTTCGAGATTAGAAAAGTATTTTGTATTCTTTTCTCCACCCTCTATCCATTCAGCTTTGGTTCTTAATATTATTCCTCTAACCCGTTCTTCGTATATTATGTAGTTGGTCCTTCTTATTATTTAGTTCTGTTAAAAGGTCTTCCTCTGTAGTATTAGAGTATTCTGATTCTAATTTATTTATTTCATCCGTCAACTGTTTTTCTATATTTACTGTTTTTTTCTTTTCTATTGAAGCAAATCTTATAGTTTCGTTTCTAATCGTTCCTTTTATTATCTCCCATAATGTATTAGGATTTGCACCTTCATTTGTTTCAGCAACTAAAGAAATATTTTGTCTAATATTTTGTTGATATTCGGCATTTAACAGTAAGCTATTATTTAATTTAAAGTAACCTGGACCTCGTTTATTAGATTGTGTATGAATCGAGAAAAATACCATTGAATGATCCGACTTATATCCTGTAGTAATCTTACTATTTGCTACACGATTTATTATGTTTTCAGAAATTAAAAAATAATCTAGTCTGCAAAATATTGGCGGCTTAGTATTTGAATGCCATGTATATTTTCTTGAATTGGGGTTAAGAATTCTCCAAATATCGAGTAGATTGAATTTATTCATGATAGATAATAATTTGTCTCGGGTCTTTTTATTAGTATCTTTTCTTCCATTTTTCTTGTCAAGATCCGGGTCTAAAATTGTGTTGAAATCTCCACCTACTATTAATGTATCAGTTTCGAAAGATTCTATATAAGATATCCATATTTTGGTAAAAGTTAAAGCTGTTTTCATTCGGACCATATATAAATTAATTAGTGTATAATCATTTTCTGATATACTTATTTTTAGAACTTGCATTCTGCCGGTTACTGCTTCGATATATTGTTGTATTGTATACTCAAAAATTGGTGATATTAGAATACCAACCCCTTCTTTATTACTAAAATTTCCACTGAAATAAGCATCGCCGTCCCATTCATTTTCCCATTGTATTTTATCATTTGCCGTAAAATGTGCTTCTTGAATAAAACAAATAGCAAAATCATTTTCTTTAATCCATTGCATCAGAATGCCGTGTTCTACCACATGTACCAAACATCGTTATAAAGCTACATTTAATTAATAGCACAGCCTCCAAAAATATGGGCGTAACGGAAATGATTTATGTAACGGTAATGACAAAATGTAACGGTAATGACTCTCCATTTATTTAAAATACTAACACAGCATATATAACCAAACATATTTATACTTTTCATATGCTGTACAATATAACTTCAAGTTAATGTTTACTTTTAATGTGATTGCCAATAGAAACCCACACTCATCGAAGCTGTGTCTGTTTTTTGTTGTTCCAGAGCTTTTACTAATTAAATCCTGATATATAAATGTTGTAGGTCTGAATAAATGTGCCATTACTGACCGACAACTGATGGGACATGGTTTATATCTAATTGACGCATGAACTGACTGATTAGTATGGTAATTTATCATTTCCGTTACACTATCGTCATTACCGTTACACAATTTTGTAACGGAAATGACCGTAACGGTAATGATTTTTCTTTAAAAATTCACATTTTACACCCCTCTGTATACAACGCATCATGAAGGTAGAATAATACAACGTTGTAAGTGTGTCTATCCACCCATTTTGGTTTCAGCCGACCTACATACATATGGACGTGTATAAACTCCGAACGGTAATGATGCATGTAATGTGTAACCTTAAAATTATGAATACAGACCGGTCTCGTTCTCGGCAATGACTTAAGTTGTGTTACCACCGTGTTTATTTATAAATTGCGCGCGCATAAACAGTGTTCATTGCATTAGTAGCTGAGAGTAGGAAAGGGAGGTTACTCTGATTTTACATTTTTTGTTCAGCGTAACGGTAATGATTTGATTTCTCTGGACAGAATTATTAACGTCACTAATTTTCACAACAAAAGGCAAATTTATTCAGAATAAGTTTAATGTAAATGTTAAACTATTTTAATTCAGATGCAATGTATAGTAAAGTACAAATGGACAAGATTTGAAAATTACGGGTTTGTAAACTGTGCTGATTGATGACCGGGACATGCTCATTTGGTGCACCACACGTATGCCAACAACAAATTCCAGCACAAAAATATTTACACAATTCCCTAACATTTGATTGGCCCGTAGCAAGTCTCTGTCCAAAATTATTTATATCCCAGTAAACTCCCATGCCGAACTACTTTCCGTAACTGTGAGGCGCAGTTAAAATAATTCTTAAGAAAATGGAAAATAAACACATTTTCTTGATGAATTTATTTCAAATGCTGGAATTCGGCCTTCGTCCAGTATTCCCGCGAATTTTCCAAGTTTATACCCCGATAAATTCCACAAAAAGGCCATTAATTCCTATAATAATAACTAAACACACATAACAAGAAGTGTAAATACTGTTTTCTTAATGGATTGGTATTATACATACCGGTAGTTTCTTTACTGAAAAAAAATAATTGTTTATCGGTACTTATAAATTGTGTGATTTGTCAGTAAATTATGCCGGGACACCAGATGTACATAAAAAAAAGAATCACTGATATATAGTAAATACATGGTTAGTGCCGTCGAATATAAAATATATTCGGTTGAGCCTTAGACAGCTTTATTGGGGCGAGCTTTAGCGAGCCCCTATAAAGTTGTCGGGGCGAAACCGAATATATTTTATATTGTACGGCACTAATCATGTATTTAATTTATACCGCATACTAAGCGTAATTGCTTGAACGTGCGTAACGTCATGTTTTGACGTCATTCCCTCGCCATGCGTCACAAATCCAGTGACGTGATTCAAAGCAAAATGGCGGCGTCCACGCTAGGTAGATTCGGTATTGTATCTGATTAAATCTCCGATTTATTTACGATGCGCTTCAATATTGGCTCGAGTTAGACTACACAGTTGTCATAATAAGCATTGCAATCATAATGTCGTCCGTACAATCATCCGTGTCGTTCGTTATGTCGCATATACTGTAAAAATGGACAAAATTCAGCTGCACCGACAGCGACTTCGATTTTAAAATTATAATTCTAACTACCGTAATATTAGGCTACTTCAGGTATAACATATTAGGTTACTTCAGATATAAACCGCATTTATTCAACCCCCTTTATTATGCTTTTCAAATAGTCATGGTCGTGAAAATAAGTGTAGTGTGTCTTATTTTCATGTTAATTTCAACTAAAAATAGTTTCTTCCATTAATCATGTTGATATTCGATCAGACGTTTTGTTATCCGTATCCGTATCCTGTAATGCTAGACGGTATTATTCATACAAAAACGTGATCCAACGTATTTATCACATCCTCGTGCACATACCTTGCACACGAGCTGTGTTAATACAGAAACAACACCAGGAAGTGTGTAAAAGATGTGGTAACCCGAGTTAATTCGAAAGTTTCAACAAAACCGTGTAGACACAGGTGAGCCAACTCGTAACGAGCCGTGTCATCAGAATCTGCTCTATTTGCAAATATGTTTTAGATTTCATAATAAATACTCGTAATTTTCTTTCCGTGTGTGGGTGGAGGGGGGGGGGGGGGGGGATGACCACTGCCTCCTCGTTTTTGGCTTCCTGGTTACGGCCCTGATGATGTGTCAGGAAGTTTTATATCTTTTTTTGCTTTCCATTATGCAAATTTTCTATTTATGTTGTCTGACACACACAATACACACTATTGTATTTTATTTTACTTTATATGTATACTATAATATCCTGTGATACACAGGGGAGATACTTCATAAATTAAATGAGTTAAATACCAGTAATCACACGTTGTGCATGTGTGAATGCGTCAATCCATCCGTCCGTCTGTGCATGTCTATGACCAACTGTACAGTTAATCCACCAAGTATTTGACATTCCGAAGATTCCTTTGGATATGTTATTAGATTTTTAAAAGATTGTCCGTGCTGCTATTTTTTCATTGGCAATGCTGTTACAACCTTTGACGATTAACACGTAACCCCCTAAGTAACTGAAATGAACTGTTTCATGTTAAGTTTGAGACTTCCATTATGCAGAAAAGGGGATCATGTTGCAAAAGATGAAAAATATCCTCAAGTGGTGCAGATCACGGTCCATGATACTAATGTCTCCAACATATGTTGCCTTGAAATATCATCCCACCTTATCTATTTCTTATATTAACATGACACACATGTCAGTGTGCATTCAGATTTAAGCTTTTCATATTCACACAATATAAATGTCGATTGTTCACGACATCGTCCCGCTTACAACTGTACTTGGACCACCTGCTGAAAAAAACGGACCTTGCAATATCTGCAATAAATGTAAGATCGGCGACCCATGTCATGTCGGTAATTGAGAAAGGATTCCCTAGTGACTGAATGGCGGACATGATCAGACGGTGAATATGCACAGATGAGACATCGTAACATCCATGGTTTTGTTGTTTTTGCAGGTAAAGGTTGCGCTAAATGTTAATTTTATACATTACATGTACCGTAATTTGGGGTGAATAGGGACAGTTTTTGAAGAGTTTCTATTGTGGCACATTATAGGAATGAATGGCCTTTTTGTGGAATTTATCAGGGTATAAACTTGGAAAAGTCGCGGGAATACTGGACGAAGCGATAAAAAATTACAATTTTCGAAAATCAGTTGCCAAACATGTTTTTGTGTTTGAAAAAATTGGAAAATTGTAATACTGAGCCGTTCAGGGCCTTTAATAAACCAGTGTGCTATTTATAGACACATTCTTGGGATATGATGTTTCGCACCTGTCTACTTTTGTTTATTGAATGTTATTTTGCGCCGATCTTTTGGAAACATGTTACTGCTTGTGTATACAAATGATCCGTGATAAAAAAAATATTCACTAGCAATAAAAATGGTCCATGGTTGTGAATTTGTGGTTGTCAAGCTTAATTATAGCATAGTAAAATAAACACGTTTAGAATGGAAATGTTGCTCACGACAACTTCCAGGTTTCAATGAAAAAGCAAAACAAAGACGAGACGGTGTGTAATATTCAGTTTAATTAACAGATTATTTATTTACGTATCCATTCATGTACATATTGAAATAAAATATTTAATTCATTATATTTGTTTATTTTATATTTTTTCCAGAAGGCCATACAAACATCAATCAATGGTGTCATTATATCCTCTCCCCCCCCCCCCCCCCCCCACTCTGGGGAGTCAGGTGTCCGTAAACTTAACATCAGAGAAATATTGTTATAACTTCTATTTCCTTCATCTAAAATGCTTAATATTTCACACATGCATTCCTGTAAGGCTCTACTACCATGCTGTGCCAAATCCACGACCGTCCAACCCCCGCTGATCCCAAGGTCAAGGTCAAATACTTTGTCTCTTTACAAAACTTAACATCAGAGAAATATGTTATAACTATTATTTGCTTCATCTAAAATGCTTAATATTTCACACATGCATTCCTGTAAGGCTCTACAACCATGCTGTGCCAAATCCACGACTGTCCAACCCCCGCTGATCACAAGATCAAGGTCAAATACTTAGTCTCTTTACAAAACTTAACATCAGAGAAATAAGTTATAACTTCTATTCCTTCGTTGAAAATTCTTAATATTTCACTTGTGCATTCCTCTAAGGTTGTACTATCATGCTGTGACAAATCTACGACCGTCCAACCCCCGCTGATCCCAAGGTCAAGTTCACATACTTGGTCTCTTTACAAAACTTAACATCAGAGAAATATATTATAACTTCTATTTCTTTCATCGAAAATTCTTAATATTTCATGCATGCATTCCTCTAAGGCTCTACTATCATGCTGTGACAAATTCCCGCTGATCTCGAGGTCAAGGTCACATACTTAGTCTCTTTACAAAACTTAACATCAGAGAAATCGGTTATAACTTCTATTTCCTTGCCCGGATTTGCTTCACATTTCACACACGCATTGCTCCAATGGACCTGTACCACCCTGTGACAAATTCACGTTCATGCCGCTCCCGCTAAGCCCAGAGTCAAAGGTCACAAGCCAACACATTTGGAAATGTTTACATATTTTATTCCGTAAGCCTCGCTTACTGACCAATCTAGTTCCTAACTGGAATGGAATCACTGACTCGTATTGATTTTCTTTCCCTCGAAGTACACCTGACTTGAACTTTTATTCGAGTCTGTTGCCGGTTCGAGAGATCGATCTTCTACTGTATTGCAGATTATTCAAGAAAAACCGTGGTGTGGAGGCAGTCGAATTGATCAAGAATGTGAGTGTGAATCGCAGCAACATCAAACAGGACTGTCTGTTGTACGCCCTCGCAGTCTGCGCCCGCAGTAATGATCCGAAGATTAAGTCGGCCTCCTACGATTGCCTCAAAGATGTGTGTCGAATACCCACACACCTGTTCATGTTCATAAAATTCTGCGAACAGGAAAGTGTTGAAGGTTGGTTGGTTCAATATTTTCATTGTGTTTATGCACCCTAATTGCCCTAGAAACAAAATTGCTTCCCCGCTACGCTATCTCTCCACAAGATACCATATCGTAGGAAACTCGTGTAGCTATAATTTCCCCTATATGAGACACGCCATGCGATTTTGTACTTAAGAACATGTGCGATATTTCATGAAATATATTTACAGAAACTGTGATATGTTCTGTAAATGATGTTGAAAGATGACACAATTCCGCATTTGCTATGAAAATTTCGTCATCTTTCAACTTCATTTACGGAAATTATCATGAATTTTGTAAATGTTTTTCATGAAATATCGCACATTTTTAGCTCGACTATTCGAAGAATAAGTAGAGCTTATGTTGTCACCCAGGCGTCGGCGTCGGCGTCACCGTCACGCCTTGGTTAAGGTTTTTAGTCAACCTTGTATATGGAATACTACTGGCCCTACACCCACCATACTTGGACAACTTCATCTCCTAGTGATGTACATCAATAACCCCTGATCTATATTTGACCTTGACCTACATTTCCTCTTGAATTACTTATTTAATTCCCCTTGATTAAGGTTTTTAGTCAACCTTGGTTAAGGTTTTTAGTCAAGCTTGTACATGGAATACTATTGTGCATACAGACACCATACTTGGACAACCTTTTCTCATAGTGACGTACATCAATAACCCCTGGTCTATATTTGACCTTGACCTACATTTCCTCTTGAATTACTTAGTTAATTCCCCTTGGTTAAGGTTTTTAGTCAACCTTGTAGATGGAATACTCCTGGCCCTACACCAACCATACTTGGACAACTTTATCTCCTAGTGATGTACATCAACAACCCCTGACCTATATTTGACCTTGACCTACATTTAACCTTGAATTACCTAGTTAATTCCCCTTGGTTAAGGTATTTTCACTCTAACCCCCAACCGTGCGGTCCCTGTGCGCAATGTCAAGGTCAAATTACTTTGAATTTATTTGTTAAAGTTTTTTCGTGTACTATATCTCTGCAACTGCTTCACCCATTACCTTGATACTTCACATGGGTGTTTATCATCATTGTCGCACCCGCTTGCGGAAAGCGCGATATCGTCGGCATTTTGGCGTACGTCCGTCCGTCCGTACGTCCGTGTGTCCGGTTAAAGTTTTTTTGTTAAAGTTTTTCCATCTACTATATCTATTTTGTTAGTGTCCATGCCTCGCCCCAAGGTGCGACATGTAGGCCATCTAGTCTACAAAAAGTGGGTATAATTATGTTATCCAAGTGTCCATGCTTGGAAAAAACCTGGCCTTCGTGGTTTTGCCTCGTTTCTTGTTTTCAATTTTTCTCATCAAAAATATGGTTTCACAGCACTTTAGAATCATTTCCAATGGAAATGATTCTAAAATGCTGACAAACCATGTTTTTACTGAGAGAAGAGACAAAATATGATACAGCAGCAGACGACTATTTTTGGTTCCCGCACTCTAACAAACAAACATTGCCAACTTTCAGGCACGGGATGGGGACGCGCCCATCGACGCGCAATCAGTGACTGGTACCATGGCTTCAAAGACAAACCTGAAGATCTGGCTCGCCTCATCGTGAAGTACAAGCATCGTGAAGGCTGGCGACATCGGGATGTTCTACGGCTGGCACACGTCCGCTGTAAAACCGACATGGCGTTGGCATTCATACTTAGGTAATCACAGAGCTCCAGATAAGCTGCGTATTTGCTTAAATACCAAATTAAAATTGCCAAAACCCCAATTGAAATAAGAAGTAGCGAGTATCAAAAAGCAATAAAAAGTTTGCTTATTTTCCATGAAAACACATGTTGGTATTTCATTAGAAGAATTGTTTCCAATTCTAATGAAATGCCAAGCCATGCTTTCATTTCGAAGCAAACTGTTCAATAATTGTTGTCTGTTGATGTGTAAACTGTAGATTAAGTGTGATTTTATTTTACCAAATTGAAATTTTGAAATACCCAATTGTTTCAGAAATGACGGAGTGACAATACTCAATTACTAATTCCTTATCTGGAGCTCTGTAATCACACCCACAGGTGGAAGACCAATGAAAATATCACATTATCGTGGTGTCGTACTATACACCAGGTGGGTGGGGTAATGAGTTTTTTTCTCTCACAGGTCTGAGTCTTCCACTCATTTATTGCATAAAATATAGGGTTAACTGTATTGTAATTTTGAAATATACGGCGCATATCAGAAAATGATAGGTCGGGAAATCGGTTTAATGGCGATATCTGAACGTTATACAGCTGGCACTTTGTCCACCGTAAAACTGACATGCTGTTGGCATTCATTCTAACACGCATGTTATAACACAGAGGAGTATGCGTAGTATTTGAAAAAAAGTACCTTGTACAGGCTCCAGATAAGGAATTAGTAATTGAGTATTTTCACTCAATCATATCTGAAGCAATTGGGTATTTCAAAATTGTAATTGGGTAAAATAAAATCACACTACTGTTTACACATGAACAGACAGCAATTATTGAATAGTTTGCTTCAAAATGAAAACATGTCTTGGCATTTCATTAGAATTGTCTCCTTGGAGACAATTCTTCTAATGAAATACCAAAATGTGTTTTCATTGAAAATAAGAAAAATATGCTATATTTGTGGTCTGTTTATTGTTTTGTACAGCATGATAAAGGTACCACAAAATTATTATTGCTTTTTGATACTCGCTACTTCTGATTTCCATTGGGTTGTTGGCAAATTTAATTGGGTATTTAAGCAAATACGCAGCTTATCTGGAGCTCTGGTGTCTGTCTGTGTGTCCGTCCATGTGTCTTTCCGTGTGTCTGTCTGTGTCCGGGTGAAATTTGCTGCAGTTTCTTCAATCGACCACCGGGGTCATTTGTGTTCAGACAGGCCACATTGTCTTGTTATTTCCTCGCAGATTCACGGATTTTGATAATATTTGGCCACAATGTGTGTCTAGGGATGGTGATTTGTTTTGCATACGACCCACGTCCGACCGCCCTAGGTCATGGTCACTGAGGGGATTAGCTTCGTTTAACGATGCCATTTCTTGTTATTCATTGGATTTGTAATTTACACTAACAAAATGTTACAACGACCTTATTCTTTTAACAGTGTGTCTATGAGATGCGGGAAATACAGAGAAAAGAACAGTGAATTAAAATCATTTAGCACACTATGTAATAAATATGTAAATGTGACTGCTACAGAAAACAGACTGTGTGGTCCGTATATGTGGCTGTGACTGAAGAAATGGAGCTTATGGGTTTTACGACCAGTGTAGATCCAGATCAGCACAGTCTGATCAGGATCTGCACTGTTCGCCATTCCATCAATGAAACACCCGTCATGCTTCTAACAAGCAATATGCATCATTATCATTCTACATGAGTGTTCTATCTCCGGTCACAGCCACATATCTACTTTCATAAATCAACATCGGGAAAATATGGTGATACAACAAGGGAGGTAATCCCAGAATCTGGTCCATTATTGGACCAGATTCTGGGATTATCTCCCTTGTTCTGGTTCCGCATATATCACCAAAAGTTACATGTTAATATATAGAAATATGTTGTTACAGATACATAGCCAAGACCTACCAGGAGGCGAATAACATGTATCTGATGGAGGAGAATGACGACGTGCGCAAGGTGGCGAACATATTGAAAGGTTTCGAGGATGCGGTCCACTGCAAGAACAGTGATCAACTGTGTGCCATGATTCGGGAGCAGAACCTAACATGGGAAATGGTCTGTACATGTAATATAACAGAACTCCAGATAAGCTTTGTGTCTAAAGAGTATTGTACCCCCTGATTTAAAATTAAATGTGTATTTTCTTTTTACAAATGTATTATTGATTTTCTTCATTATTAAATATGGAAAAAATTATCAAACAAATTATAATCATTCACTTATTTGAGTGTATTATTACTTATTCA
This sequence comes from Conchocele bisecta, assembly GCA_029237695.1. Taxonomy (NCBI): domain Eukaryota; kingdom Metazoa; phylum Mollusca; class Bivalvia; order Lucinida; family Thyasiridae; genus Conchocele; species Conchocele bisecta. The sequence continues at coordinate 53,573,180 of CM055281.1, forward strand.
CTTATTTATACTGTAATGCAGTTGAAAATTTACTTAGTTGAGCTGCAAAAAAAGGCAAACAGTGTTTGATAATCAATGAGTATTCAGCTAAAATAAGTACGGTATGTAAAATACGCCAATACGCCCCTTATCTGGTGCTCTGAATATGTTTTTAAATGTTTGGATATCTTGTGTGTGAGAGTTGAATCTGGTTATACCCTTTATAGGAGTAGTAGAATTAATGGTAATCCTATTACTTGTAGGCGCTGGTGCTAAGTGACTGGTGTGATGAGAACCTGGCACCAGATCGGATTATTATACCCCCCCCCCCCCGGTATACGAAGTATGTCGAGGGATATATAGTTTTCGTCTGTCCGTCCCGTCCCATGTACATTAAAGTTTTCAGGTACCCATTATCTCCGTATAGGTAGCTCGGATTGACCTAAATTTGGCTCAGATTGACTGCATATACTTCCTTATCATCATCCATATTTTCATTTCATACCACACCCATGCAGCCTTCATGTCCAAGGTCAAGGTCATATTACTTTTAAATATATATATAATATACTTTTATATAAATTTGCATTAAAGTTTTATTAACTATTTTCTTTTTTAAATAGTTTTGGTTTGTCGGTCCAGGCAGCGGCCTGGGGTATCTGTGAGACTACTCATTTGCTCTTCTAGTTCTAAGTTGAGGGCTGATATATATTGTTTTATGTAAATGTACAAAATCACACGGATTGTCTCGTATGTTTTTATAGTCTGTTTCACGAAAGCTGCCCAAATTTTACGGCCATATAAACAATTCAAAAACAATATTTTTTTTGATAATAGTAAATTAAATGAAAATTTAAGAATGAGCCTTCTTTTTTTTTCGTGAAATTTTGGTCCACTGCACGAACAATGATCAGCTGTGTGCCATGATTCGGGAGCAGAACCTTACATGGGAAATGGTCTGTATATGTAATATAACAGAACTCCAGATAAGCTTTGTGTCTAAAGAGTATTGTACCCCCTGATTTAAAATTAAATGTGTATTTTCTTTTTACAAATGTATTATTGATTTTTTTCATTAGGCATAAAAAAAAGAAGGTTTGTTTCCTGTTACGGGCCCTGAAAAAGATAGGGTCGGTAGGTAGGGATTTTTTTTTTACTTTTTACTGTATGTATCATTGTAATTTAGTCGGACCGGGTCGGGTGAATCAATTTTTGACACCGCTGTTAATATACCTACTGCCCTGTGGAAGAGAAAGAAATGTAGGGGGGTGGGTGGGGGCGTGATCACCACAAAATGTAGGGAGGGTGACGAACAAAAGAAATGTAGAGGATGGACTGTGTCACATGAATATCTCTTCCACAGGGGAGGATGTATGTTTACTGGAATAGTCAAATATTGAAGCATTAATATTTGACAGGAAAAATATTCAAAAGTCATAGTGTATCTAGGATCAATTGTTAGACACACTGGAGTAAACAATTACACAACTGTAACAGCTATTTTTTTTAAATTTCATGTTGTATTGGGAAATAACTTATTTTTCCCTTCAAAAATTTCATGCCGCGAAAACACATGACACACAATTCTAACGCTGTAAATCGCCAATACTTACAGAGCAAGTGGCCTTCAATGGCGTAGATTTGGTGTGTACCATGTCGTAAATGCCATTTATCGACGAGCCATGGTCTACCACCCGAATCTCGTTGACCTTGCACAAAAAAACATCGCAGAGCAATCAAACTGTTGCTCTCGCCGGCCATGTTGTATACGGGACAGGTAAAAAACGCGGTCACGACAACATTTTCCGGGACCGATGTAAAATTGCCAATAAAAAGATTACAGTCAGGGGTAAAACTAGACGGTCGGTCGGGTAACCGGAAACAAACCTTTTTTTTTTTTACGCCTTATTAAATATGGAAAATATTATCAAGCAAATTATAATCATTCACTTATTTTAGTGTATTATTACTTATTCACTTATTGTGTGAGAGTTGAATCTGGTTATACCCTTTATAAGAGTAGTAGAATTAATGGTAATCCTATTACTTGTAGGCGCTGGTGCTAAGTGACTGGTGTGGTGAGAACCTGGCACCAGATCGGATTATTAAACCCCCGGTATACGAAGTATGTCGAGGGGTATATAGTTTTCGTCCGTCCGTCCCGTCCCATGTACATTACAGTTTTCAGGTACCCATTATCTCTGTATAGGTAGCTCGGATTGACCTAAATTTGGCTCAGATTGACTGCATATACTTCCTTATCATCATCCATATTTTCATTTCATACCACACCCATGCAGCCTTCATGTCCAATGTCAAGGTCATATTACTTTTAAATATATATATAATATACTTTTATATAAATTCGCATTAAAGTTTTATTAACTATTTTCTTTTTTAAATAGTTTTGGTTTGTCGGTCCAGGCAGCGGCCAGGGGTATCTGTGAGCCTCTACTCATTTGCTCTTCTAGTTCTAAGTTGAGGGCTGATATATATTGTTAGCCAGGTTTTTTGGAAAAAAATCCAGGCTATTGGATTGGCGAAAGCCGGGCGGGCGGGCGGGCGGCGTCCACAATCAATGTTAAGTTTTCGTGTTTGAGTCCATTTCTTTGTTACTGTACCACCTAGGACCACCAAACTTTCACAGCTTCATAATCAAGGGGTGCTCACCACATATCACTATCCAACATGTTACTTTTTTTTTAACTTCACCCATTTTTTCCGCGTAGTCGACTTAGCCATTTTCAATGTTAAGTTTTCGCGTTTACAATGTTAAGTTTTCGTGTTTAAGTCCATTTCTTTGGTACTGTACCACCTAGGACCACCAAACTTTCACAGCTTCATAATCAAGGGGTGCCCACCACATATCACTATCCGACATGTTACTTTTTTTTTTAACTTGACCCATTTTTTCCGCGCAGCAGATCGACTTAGCCATTTTCAATGTTAAATTTTCGCGTTTACAATGTTAAGTTTTCGTGTTTAAGTCCATATCTTTGGTACTGTACCACCTAGGACCACCAAACTTTCACAGCTTCATAACCAAGGGGTGCCTACCACATACAACTATCCAACATGTGACCATTTTTTTACCTTCACCTATTATTTCTACGTAATTGACTTAGCCATTTTCAACGTTAACTTTTTAACGTACGTCTGGTTAGAGTTTTTTGGTTAAAACTTTTTCGTTATACTATATCTCTGCAACTGCTTCGCCCATTACCTTGAAACTTCACATGGGTGTTTATCATCATCCATATTTTCATTCTAACCCCCAACCGTGCGGCCCCTGTGCCCAATGTCAAGGTCAAATTACTTTGAATTTTTTTGTTAAAGTTTTTTTCGTGTACTATATCTCTGCAACTGCTTCACCCAATACCTTGATACTTCACATGGGTGTTTATCATCATTGTCGCACCTGCTTGCGGAAAGCGCGATCCTGTGCCCAATGTCAAGGTCAAATTACTTTGAATGTTTTTGTTAAAGTTTTTTCGTGTACTATATCTCTGCAACTGCTTCACCCAATACCTTGATACTTCACATGGGTGTTTATCATCATTGTCGCACCTGCTTGCGGAAAGCGTGATCCTGTGCCCAATGTCAAGGTCAAATTACTTTGAATTTTTTTGTTAAAGTTTTTTCGTGTACTATATCTCTGCAACTGCTTCACCCAATACCTTGATACTTCACATGGGTGTTTATCATCATTGTTGCACCTGCTTGCGGAAAGCGCGATCCTGTGCCCAATGTCAAGGTCAAATTACTTTGAATTTTTTTGTTAATTTTTTTTTGTGTACTATATCTCTGCAACTGCTTCACCCAATACCTTCATACTTCACATGGGTGTTTATCATCATTGTCGCACCTGCTTGCGGAAAGCGTGATCCTGTGCCCAATGTCAAGGTCAAATTACTTTGAATTTTTTTGTTAAAGTTTTTTCGTGTACTATATCTCTGCAACTGCTTCACCCAATACCTTGATACTTCACATGGGTGTTTATCATCATTGTTGCACCTGCTTGCGGAAAGCGCGATCCTGTGCCCAATGTCAAGGTCAAATTACTTTGAATTTTTTTGTTAATTAATTTTTTTTTGTGTACTATATCTCTGCAACTGCTTCACCCAATACCTTCATACTTCACATGGGTGTTTATCATCATTGTTGCACCTGCTTGCGGAAAGCGCGATCCTGTGCCCTATGTCAAGTTCAAATTACTTTGAATTATTTTGTTAAAGTTTTTTCGTGTACTATATCTCTGCAACTGCTTCACCCAATACCTTGATACTTCACATGGGTGTTTATCATCATTGTCACACCTGCTTGCGGAAAGCGCGATATCGTCGGCATTTTGGCATACGTCCGTCCGTTCGTCCGTGTGTCCGGTTAAAGTTTTTTGGTTAAAGTTTTTCCATCTACTATATCTATTTTTTTAGTGTCCATGCCTCGCCCCAAGGCGCGACATGCAGGCCACGGCCATCTAGTCTACAAAAAGTGGGTATAATTATGTTATCCAAGTGTCTATGCTTGGAAAAAACCTGGCCTTCGTGGCTTTGCCTCGTTTCTTGTTTTATGTAAATGTACAAAATCACACGGATTGTCTCGTATGTCTTTATAGTCTGTTTCACGAAAGCTGCCCAAATTGTTTTTTTTTCGTGAAATTTTGTCAAATATTGATTTTATTGCGAAAAAACAATTTTACCCATGTTAAATCCCCAAGAGTGTGAAGATGTCTATGGGGATTTAACATGGGGAAATTTTTTTGAATTTCAGAAATACCGGACCGATTTTCAAAATTTAACTTTTGTTTTCTTAGTTAGATCATATCCAAGCTATCTAGCTAGGTTTCGGAGTCAATTTCCAAAATTTTTCGTTTTTTGACTCCTCACACACTCCTCTACCTCTTTTTCCCCCATGTTAAATTCCCATAGACAGATCAATTTTTCGTAATAAAAACAATATTTGACCAAATTTCACAAAATAAAAAGAAGGCTCATTCTTAAATTTTCATTTAATTTAATATTATGGAAAAAAAATATTGTTTTTGAATTGTTTATATGGCTGTAAAATTTGGGCAGCTTTCGTGAAACAGACAGTAGTCACTAACCCTCTGATTGCGGGTAAACTGAAATTGTCGTCTGCTGTTGCTTTATATTTTATCGTCTTTTTCAATAAAAACATGGTCTGACAGAACTTTAGAATCGTTTCCATTGGAAATGATTCTAAGGTGCTGTCGGACCATTTTTTTGATGAGATAGAAATGGAAATGCACTTTAGAATTATTTCCATTGAAAATGATTTTAACGTGTGGTCAAACCATATTTTTGATGAGACAAAATGGAAAATAACAGCAGACGACAAGATTAAATTTGGCATGATAAGGGTTAAACCAATTCATATTTACATTCGTCACCAGGTTGGGACGAAAATGCTGTGCGAGAAGGTGGTCTGGCTTGCGTTGCTGCCCAAGATGCCACTGGAGGCGATGGTGCGGAACCTAGGCCGTATGACATGTCTCGGATTGTTCGCCGAGAACAGCGAGGACGAGGAGATCGTCCTCAAGAAGCTCTACGCTATAAATAATAGAGATAACATCATGGAGGTGGGTCAGCTGAATGGTCCAGAGAGTATCGTCCATCCGTTTAAACTGCTCCTGGCGTGGAATATATATAAAGAAGGTATGGAGTTTCTGCATTGAACATTTTAAAGGTATTGTGTCTCAGATATGAGACGTGCCATGTGATTTTGTACCTAAGAACATGTGTGATTATGAATCGGCCGTTATGGGAAAAAAATGGGTCCTATTATGTTTTACCGTTCGGCGGGCGGGCGAACAGTGGGCAGAAGTCATATACCGTTTGGAATATCTTCATGAAACTTCACAGGTGTGTTGGTATCAATTTGGCGAACACACCTGAAGGTGGGATTTGTCCGCCAGAGGTCGAGGTCACCATTGCTAAAAAAATAAGGCTTTTTCAACTTTTCCGTTTTTTTCTACACTTTTGCATACAATCCTGGGGGCCGTTTCACTAAACTTCATACAACTAAAATGTTCGTAAGTACAAAATTATGTTAGTCTGTAAATTGCACATTAACACTGTTTTCCTGTAAACAATTATTGAATTTACATTTATTGAACATATGCAGCCTATGCTCAATAAATGTAAATCCATCAATTGAAATTTACAGGCGATCCTAAATTTGCACTTACGAACATTTTAGTCTTACAAAGTTTAGTGAAACGGGTCCCTGTATAGGTATAGAGTTTGTGTAATTATTCCGGGGATTCCGCTGGGGAAAATAAAAATATCCCAACTTCCAAAAAAAAAAAAAAAAAAATGTTTTTTTGTTGTTTTTTTTTCTCGAAAATTGTAATTTTTTATCGCCAATTGTTTATTTTTATCGCCAGTTGCGAAAGTGGCGATCGCCAGCGGATTCCCTGGGAATCAAAGTCTCGTCCAACTATTAAACGGCTTTATGTCAAGCAATCCCTCGATGGGCGTGACTGGCGGCACTCTTCAGAGCTGCCAACTGTTCCGATTTTTCCGTAATTGTTCCGGAAAATACGTTAGAAATACGGAAGTATGGACAACAATTAAAAAGTACGATTTTTAAAAAAATCAGCGCGGGAATATCTGGAAATAATAATTTCGTTTCACAATTCTGCCAATAAATCCTATTTTTTTATTTACCCGTAATCATACTCACCTAGGCGCTTACCATTTTGATTCTTGTTGTGTAGTAATAGTAGCTTCAAGCGCTCAGCGATATTGATTTCTTCATCACGTAAATTCATAAAATGTCTTCCAAAGCGTGCAGCCAACGAATTTGGGACTTTTTTATCGAAAGAAGTTAGGATAACAAAGATGTTTATCACTGATTACAGCGAGACATGGCCCCATTTGGTCCTGTCAAAGCACGGTGATGAATTTGGTGATGAATTTCCGTCTTGCAAGCAGTGTAATTGTGATTTTTCGGTTGTCATGGTGGCCGAGACAAGGCGCTAAAAAATTTACTTTGTGCATATAAGTGAGTACTGATTTGTGTTCCGGAAAACATGTGGTGTTCCTGAAAATAGCCCCTTTTTCTCTCCATGTTCCTCATGTGACCGACATGGGGTTGGCAGCTCTGACTCTTGTTCATGAAATATATTTACAGAGACTGTGATATTTTCTGTAAATGACGTCGAAAGATGACACAATTTTCATAGGAAATGCGGTATTATATTCCGCATTTGCTATGGAATTTTCATCCACTTTAAACCACAGGTTGAAGTAACGGACCGAGGTCTATAAATACATTAAATATACCTAAAAGCATTAATTAGTGAAAAAAATAAGCTAAACAAATTCTTTACTCCCTTCTATACTAGGGGTGGGCTTTTATATCAATCTATTATTCAATCTATACTTTTTTTTTGATAATTCAAATAAGACCGGTGATTTCTATGGTCATTTTCTATGTAATGAACAAATCTGGTGAGATCATGGATTAAAAATGCGTTTTTCAGTTGGATCAGTCCATTTTTCCAAAATGGCCGCCAAAATACACATATTTTCTTGAAAATCATGTCAATTGGTTGAAAATATTTATTTTCCCCGTAATAGGTTTGTGGTGGGTCGGGGCCATCCCCCACAAACCGTACATAATATACATGTAATAGTCGGATACAAATACAAAATATACAATTACAGATATTCACCCTCTTTTGCTCTTGCAGTACTGGGTAGAAATCACTGTTCTATTAAGACTTCATGGTTGAGTGGTACATTAGAATCGTCATTAATGAGACCTGAATTTTTTATAAAAAAACTTGCATGTGTTATTAAAAAAAGACAGTAATACTTATAATAAACGCGCAGATGACAATGTCACTCTCCAGCGCTGCAAGAGCCAAAGTTTGATTTAGCATATGAAATACATGTAATTGATTATATGTTATCATTCATATTACCCATGATCCAACTGAACCAGCCCCACTCTGTAAAAAGTGAAGTTTAATCCTATTGTGCATCTACATGTTTAAATCGTGTATTAACCCTTTCAACACTACAGCCGTTTATATAGGTGTTTTTAAACAGTGCAGATCCAGACGAGCCGGTCAATTGGTCTTAAAATAACATGTAAGATATCCATTTATATCCATTTATATGTATTCATGGGTGGTACGGACATCTGCAATGATTAAAATACCATGTAAGATATCCATTTATATCCATTTATATGTATTCATGGGTGATACAGACATCTGCAAATGATTAAAATACCATGTAAGATATCCATTTATATCCATTTATATGTATTCATGGGTGGTACATACATCTGCAATGATTAAAATACCATGTAAGATATCCATTTATATCCATTTATATGTATTCATGGGTGGTACAGACATCTGCAATGATTAAAATACCATGTAAGATATCCATTTATATGTATTCATGGGTGGTACATACATCTGCAATGATTAAAATACCATGTAAGATATCCATTTATATCCATTTATATGTATTCATGGGTGGTACATACATCTGCAATGATTAAAATACCATGTAAGATATCCATTTATATCCATTTATATGTATTCATGGGTGGTACATACATCTGCAGTGATTAAAATACCATGTAAGATATCCATTTATATCCATTTATATGTATTCATGGGTGGTACATACATCTGCAGTGATTAAAATACCATGTAAGATATCCATTTATATGTATTCATGGGTGGTACATACATCTGCAATGATTAAAATACCATGTAAGATATCCATTTATATGTATTCATGGGTGGTACATACATCTGCAATGATTAAAATACCATGTAAGATATCCATTTATATCCATTTATTATGTATTCATGGGTGGTACATACATCTGCAATGATATTAAAATACCATGTAGATATCCCACATATGTATTCATGGGTGGTAAATACATCTGCAATGATTAAAATAACATGATAGATATCCATATCCATTTCCATATGTATTCATGGGTGGTACATACATCTGCAATGATTAACAAAATACCATGTAAGATATTCCAATTTATATCCATATGTATTCATGGGTGGTACATACATCTGCAGTGATTCAAATACCATGTAAGATTATCCATTTACATGTATATCATTATATGTATTCATGTGGGTGGTACATACATCTGCAATGATTAAAATACCATGTAATTTATATATTTATATCCATATATGTATTCTTATGGGTGGTACATACATCTGCAATGATTAAAAAAAATACCATGTAAGATATCCATTTATATCCATTTATATGTATTCATGTGTGGTAAATACATCTGCAATGATTAAAATAACATGTAAGATATCCATTTATATCCATTTATATGTATTCATGGGTGGTACATACATCTGCAATGATTAAAATACCATGTAAGATATCCATTTATATGTATTCATGGGTGGTACATATATCTGCAATGATTAAAATTTCATATGACTTGCTGTTTATTTTTTATCTCAAAAATATTCAAAATTGTCGCCAAAAGTAAGATTTCTTGAAAAAAAATACGAGTAAAATGCTATTAAACATGTGCATAACCCGACATGCAGGTTATACATTAGATTATGATCATATATTAGTAAAGTATACACATATATCATCACATTACATAAAATGTTGGTGAAAAATTATCTACCGAACAGAACATTAAGCAACACTAGTACAAGATGAAGCTTGGCACAGACAGTACCAGTAGCCGATTTCACCAACATTGCAAAGTAAACAGGCTACAACTTGTGGGCATTTGCATCCACTGCAACGATTATAATGTGAGATTGGATTCAAAGCCTAGTCAAATACCTATCTAGCAAAGTGTGAGGGAGTATAGAGAATAATAGTAGGTTAGTGCCGTGAATGGGACAAAATATCCGGCAAGGCTCAAGAATTTCTTTATTTCTCATCAGAAGTATATGTTGTGACCGCTCATTTGAACCGTCTCGTCGAGACGGTTCAAATGAGTGGTCACAACATATACTTTGGTTCAGAAATAAGGAAAATAGATAGAGAATGGTAGGTTAGTGCCGTGAATGGGAAAAAATATCTGGCAAGGCTCAGGAAACGGGATTGGCGAGGCTCTGCTGAGCACACCCCGTTTCCGTGCCGTGCCAGATATTTTTCCCATTCACGGCACTAACCTACTATTCTATTTATCCCGTCAACACCTACAAATGGCGTTTAAATGCAAAAAAAGTAACATCAGTCACCACACATATTCATACACAGTGATTAGGTCGTATTGACAGGATATCAAAAATGTTTCACTGAACATACGCACTGTGTTGACGGGTTAAAATCATTTATTTTTCCCAAAGTGCATTATTTCATATAGAAATAACGACTGCATATATTTGATGATTAAATGTATGTAGAATTATTATAGTGATTTTATTATGTACATTAAATGGCTGTGATAATGTAATAAATTCAGTATAATAAAAATTAATAAATTTATCCTTACATTGAAAATTTCTCGCTCAAAGTGTACTTAGCTAGATAAGTATACTTTGCTATTTTGGTGAAATCGGCTACTGGTCTTCTATTTCTATATGATATAATTGCTGTGCTGGGAAGTGTTTGGTACAAACTACAAGGAACCACAGGCGATCGGCATGTTGATAGGATAGTGTATTATACTGTTTTAGACATGTAGAAAAAAAAATATGTATTCATTCTATAGTCAAATAATTATTTTCTGTTTTTATGCTCCACCACGATAGTGGAGGGGCCATTTAGTGTTACCCTTGTCCGTCCGTCCCGTCCGTCCGTCACGAAACTTTAACGCTCGGGTAAATGTCTCGTAATTTCTTCATCCTTTGACCGATCTGCTTCATATTTCATATACACATTGCTCTAATGGTCCTCTACCGCCCTGTACCAAATCCACATTCGTCCTGCCACCGCCAAGCCCAGGGTCAAGGTCACATACTTGGTGCTTCAAAAACTTTAACGCTCGGGTAAATATCTTATAATTTCTGTTTCCTTCCACGGATCAGCTTCATACTTCATATACGCATTGCTCTAATGGTCCTCTACTGTCCTGTGCCAAATCCACGTTCGTCCTACCGCCGCCAAGCCCAGGGTCAAGGTCACATACTTGGTGCTTCAAAAACTTTAACGCTCAGGTAAATATCTTATAATTTCTGTTCCCTTTCATGGATCAGCTTCATACTTCATATACGCATTGCTCTAATGGTCCTCTACTGTCCAGTACCAAATCCACGTTTGTCCTGCCCACGCCAAGCCCAGGGTCAAGGTCACATACTTAGTGCTTCAAAAACTTTAATGCTCGGGTAAATGTCTTTTAATTTCTGTTTTCTTTCACGGATCAGCTTCATACTTCATATACGCATTGCTCTAATGGTCCTCTACTGCCCTGTGCCAAATCCACGTTCGTCCTGCCCCGCCAAGCCCAGGGTCAAGGTCACATACTTGGTGCTTCAAAAACTTTAACGCGGACGTAAAAAAAATTTGACTTGGAATTTGGCCTCATTTATTATCAAAGCGATATGTGGGGCATCCATGTTCTATGAACACATTTTCTAGTTTTAATAATTATTTTAACTGCGCCTCACGGTTACGGAAAGTAGTTTGGCGTGGGAGTTTACTGGGATATAAATTTTGGACAGACTTGCTACGAGCCAATTGAATGTTAGGGAATTGTGTAAATATTTTTGTGCTGGAATTATAGTATTATTACTTTGACTATAGAATGACTAAATTTTTTTTCTACATGTCTAAAAAAGTATAATACACTATCCTATGAACATGGCGATCACCTGTGCAGGGAACCAGTCACATGTTTGTTTTAGGCGCGGGTGAGAAAGGTAAGCTGAAATGGGAACCAAACACTCGGATAGTGAAGGCCCTGACATCAGCATTCTATCGGGCGTTCAACTATGTGGAACCGACCAATAAGAAGTTGTTTCTCGCGGTCGATGTTAGTGGTTCCATGTCAATGCCAGCTCTAGGCAGCAAGTACGTAGGTTACATCACAGGTTCTTGAAGAACGGTTCATATTTCGGTGTTTTATGGGTTATTTCGGTATCTCAGGGCCCGGTTGTTCAAAACATCCGTTAGCTTAACGGACTGTTAAATCCTTAACTGAATGGTTAAAATCTCTGTTTGGTTAAAATCTCTGTTTTAACAGAGATTTTAACCATTCAGTTAAGGATTTTTAACAGTCCGTTAAGGATTTAACAGTCCGTTAAGCTAACTGGTGTTTTGAACAACCGGCCCCAGGTGGTTTGGGTGCATTGTTACCAACATACAATTTACGTCACTTCCCGTGAGTTACACATATACCAGTAAGTACGAATTTGGGTATTTTGACAGTAAGAAAGGGGCCCAAAGTTTTAAAAGTGAATGTATAGATAATTGACGATTTCTGTCTTGTATAATTAATGAGCATTAGTAGTTGCACAAAACTATGTAAATTACCCAAAACCAACAAAATCCACCCAAAATCCACTCATATGACACCAACATTCTGACCATGATCTGTTGAAACACCTGTGGGTTATACAGTGGAACCCCTCTACATCGAACAATCCGGAATTATAGGCGTTATGGAAAATATGCTTTTTAAAATCAATATTGCGTGAGAAGAGTCTGAGAATGTTATTCGCAATCTGATATATCACATTTTGAATATCATATTCGGACTCGTCTCGCGCAACGAGACGAGAGACGAGTCCGTGACTGATATTCAGGTGAATATCTTATATGTCCACAATCATGTGACCAGATATTGGATAATTGCATTAGTTAAAATGTGTCATATAATATAACAAATTATTTATAGACCTGAGGGGCAATTAATACTACCCAGGAGATTGTCTACAGCAATTTGGAAATATTAAGCAAAATACAGAACATATATTCATACGTTGATTCTACTCTCCAGGTCATTGAACGATTGGGGTTCATCCTTACCGGAATGCCGACTTACATGGTTTGGCCCTCATGAACATTTTTTGCCTTCTGTGGCTCGTTTCACTAAACTTTGTACAACTAAAATGTTCGTGCAAATTTAGGATCGTCTGGAAATTTCAATTGATGAATTTACATATATTGAGCATATATGCTCAATAAATGTAAATCCAATACTTGTTTACAAGAAAACATTGTTAGTGTGAAATTTACAGACTATCATAATTTTGCACTTACAAACATTTTAGTCGTAAACAGTTTAGTGAAACGGCCCCCTGATACTCGAGAGGTAAATCCTGTTATGCGCCATTAAAAAGGAATGAGATTAGTGCTGATATTATTACTTTTGAGGTTGGAGCTAAGTGACTGCTGTGGAATGGACCTGGCACCAGGTCCGGGTATTCTCATTTCAGGGCTGAATATATATTTTTCTATAAATATTGAGTTCTGATTTTGGGAATTTCCCTCATCATGGACAGGTTAAATACGGGATATTCCAACCCATTGGCCTGGCCTTCAATGACCGTAGCTGTTGATAGGCCGTTAAACACCACCAACAACTCTACAGGTCAATAATGTGTGCAATGGCAGCGACTTGCCTGTGTCTACAACGGATTCGCTAGACGACGTGCTACTGAAGACGAACAAACTAAAAGTTAACAAAATCTTCAGAGTAGTATATTCCTCATGTACTCTGTTTTGTAAATTTTTTACTGTATTAATGAAAAATATTGTAAATTTTGTAAACGTATTTAATGAAATTACGCAGATGTCCGAAGGTACAAAATCGCATGGCGTGTCTCGTATTCATACGATTGTTCTACTCTACAGGTCAATAACGTGTGCAACGGCAGCGGCGTCCATGTTGATGCAGATTGTGCGGACGGAGCGGGACTTTGTCATGAAAGCCTTCTGTACGGAGATGGACGACTTTCCTGTGTCTGAAAAGAACTCGCTAGAGGAAGTGCTACTGATGACGGAACAAATGACGTCGGGCGGTACTAACTGCGCACAGCCGATGATGTACGCCCAGGAGAAGAGGATGAGGGATATAGACGCCTTTGTTGTGTTTACTGATTGCGAGACCTGGTATGTTTGTTAGGTTTTTGTCAGTAATGCTAAAATCACAGGTGGAAGACTCGCACATGTGACACAAAAAAAATGGCCTTTAAAAAAATTACATTACCCCACCCATTTAGTCTCGTACAGTACGTGGAAGACTCGGACCTGTGACACAAAAAATGCCCATTAAAAAATTCCATTACCCCACCCACTTGGTCTCGTACAGTACTATGTTCTATATAGAACATAGTACTGTACGAGACCAAGTGGGTGGGCTAATGATATTTTTTTAAATGGCCGTTAAATCAAATCAATGTATGATGGTGTGCTTATGCAATAAAAAGAATCTAATATTCGTGATGATTTAATATGGTCTGTATTAAACTTGTTGACCTATTTCATAAGAAACATGGCATAGCCTCGTTTCTTATGAAATCAGTAAACTTGTTTAATAAATATCCTATTAAATCATCACTCATGTAAGATCATCTATTTAAAGTTGCTGTCGCCGTATCTTATTGGTAAGGTCGTATGACACAAATTATCATTATTTTGGTACACACCTGTAGAATAGTGTCTTAACAGAGCATACTGACCTTATCGGTGCATTGAAAGTATGAAAAAGTGTCTTTTATCCAAGAAAATCGCGGTAGTGTTTGTCTCCCAACTCAACTCGCTACTCATGAATATTCATGAGGGCCGATCAGGTGACAATGTTGTTGTTGTTGTATTCCGATGTTCCGCCGCTTATTTTTCGGCGCACCCCTTCAAGCCACAAGACAGGAAGGAAGGGTTGTTACACCTGAACAATTGTGCAAAATGTGATAAATTCACCAAATATTCCACAGATGTAGAATAATATATATAGGACTATCACAATGTCGACCTGTAACACAAAATGGCCGCCATTTTTGAAGCGGACCACGTAATTTTCGGTTTCCTGGTCGCCATCTGTTGTTGTTGTGTCCTCTTCCGTTTTGGTACGACGCATGCGCGGAAGTTATGAATATTTATGACTGACGTGAAGCTCATTTGCATAAAACGACCCGACTAAAGTCATGTCTTTAGAACGATATATTAATTAGCACAGTTAATTTGAGGTCCCAATTCTTGCGGATCCGTCATCAGTCATGCATTGGCTATACGGGAAAAATGCCCTTTTCCGCGAGATAAATCGTTTAATGACATAAAATAGCATTTATACAGCACAGCATCTTTAATCAATCAATTCATATACAGGAATGGACTGTGATATTTTAATTTAAGGACCAATTCAATCATAACAAAATGATTTTCAGACTAGTCCATTTATAGGAAAGGGTGTTTTTTTCCTAAAAAATATGGAAATTACCTGCAAAAAGTGCAGATCCTTATGAGAAGGCTCGTTTGAGCCGGCTCATCTGGATCTACACTGTTTGCAAACACTGCTAAAGAGGTCTGTGGTGTTGAAAGGGTTAAAATATGCCTTTAAACGTATTAATCAAAAGCCATGTAATTATAGGTTATTATACCCCCCCGCAACGAGTTGTGGGGGGGTATACTGGAGTCAGGTTGTCCGTCCGTCCGGACGGACGCACTCACGGACGGACGGACGGACGGCCGTCCGTCAGTAAACTTAACATCAGAGAAATATTATTATAACTTCTATTTCCTTCATCTAAAATGCTTAATATTTCACACATGCATTCCTGTAAGGCTCTACTACCATGCTGTGCCAAATCCACGACCGTCCAACCCCCGCTGATCCCAAGGTCAAGGTCAAATACTTACATGTAGTCTGTTTACAAAACTTAACATCAGAGAAGTATTGTTATAACTTCTATTTCCTTCATCTAAAATGCTTAATATTTCACACATGCATTCCTGTAAGGCTCTACTACCATGCTGTGCCAAATCCACGACCGTCCAACCCCCGCTGATCCCAAGGTCAAGGTCAAATACTTACATGTAGTCTGTTTACAAAACTTAACATCAGAGAAGTATTGTTATAACTTCTATTTCCTTCATCTAAAATGCTTAATATTTCACACATGCATTCCTGTAAGGCTCTACTACCATGCTGTGCCAAATCCACGACGTCCAACCCCCGCTGATCCCAAGGTCAAGGTCAAATACTTGGTCTCTGTACAAAACTTAACATCAGAGAAATAAGTTATAACTTCTATTTCCTTCATTGAAAATTCTTAATATTTCACTTGGGCATTCCTCTAAGGTTGTACTATCATGCTGTGACATATCTACGACCGTCCAACCCCCGCTGATCTCAAGGTCAAGGTCACATACTTAGTTTCTTAACATCAGAGAAATATGTTATAACTTCTATTTCTTTCATCAAAAATTCTTAATATTTCATGCGTGCATTCCTCTAAGGCTCTACTATCCTGCTGTGACAAATACCCGCTGATATCGAGGTCAAGGTCACATACTTAATCTCTTTACAAAACATAACATCAGAGAAATTGGTTATAATTTCTATTTCCTTGCTCTGATCTGCTTCACATTTCACACACGCATTGCTCCAATGGACCTCTACCACCCTGTGACAAATTCACGTTCGTGCCGCCCCCGCTAAGCTCAGAGTCAAGGTCACAAGCCTCCATACTTGGAAGTTATTTTACATATTTAGGGGTACCTGGGCCCACGCGGGGGGTTATTCCGTAAGCCTCGCTTACTGACCAATCTAGTTTGATTTGTATGTGGATATATGCACGCGTTCTGCAGCGTGCGATATTGCGGGACTTTAGGAGCGTAGTATCGTTGTGCGGCGGACCTAGTGGCATATATCCACATACAAATCAAATAACCTTGTGGCTTATGGCTTATGGCGTCGTCCACAAACTTAACGTTGGGGTAAATGTCTTATAACTTCTGTTTCCTTTCATGGAACACCTTGATATTTCATACATGCATTCCTCAGATGACCCTCTATCATGCTGTAGCAAATCCATGCCCCACCACCCAACCCTTACCCCAAGGTCAAGGTCACAAACTTAGCATGTTCATAAACTTAACGTTGAGGTAAATGTTGTGTAACTTCTGCTTCTTTCCAGGGAACGCTTTGATACTTCATACATGCATTCATCTGATGATCCTATATTGTGCTACAGCAAATCTATGGGGTAAATGTCTTATAACATCTGTTTTCTTTCATGGAACACCTTAATATTTCATACATGTATTCCTCAGATGACCCTCTATCATGCTGCAGCAAATCCACGACTCACCACCCAACTCTTACCCCAAGGTCAAGGTCACAAACTTGGCACATTCATAAACTTAACGTTGGGGTAAATGTCTTATAACATCTGTTTCCTTTCATGGAAGGCCTTTATATTTCATACATGCATTCCTCAGATGACCCTCTATCATCATGTAGCAAATCCACAACCCACCACCCAACCCTTACCCCAAGGTCAAGGTCACAAACTTAGCATGTTCATAAACTTAACGTTGGGGTAAATGTCTTTTTACTCACCTGAGCGAAGCTTCATGTGAGCTATTGTTACCGCAATGTGTCCGTCGTCCGTCCCGTCGTCGTCTGTGAACATTTTCAAACGTCTTCTCCTCGGTAACCATTGGGCCTATTGTCACCAAACTTCATGGTCATGGTCCTTAGGTAGGGGGATTGCAAAATTGTTAAAATGACGTCAGTACGTAATACAAGATGGCCGCCGTCTAAAAATAGCACAAATTCTTCAAAAATCTTCTTCTCAAGAACCGCCAACCGGATTTTGACAAAACTTGGTAGGAATGATCGATGTACAATGCTCTTTCAAAGTTGTTAAAATGGTGACCCGGGGGTCAAAAATAGGCGTGGCCCCTGGGGTCAAATTTTATTTTTGACCAAATATGGTCATGTCATATATCAAATTGAAGGTATCAATGAGGCGATCACTGTGGTGCATTTTTTTGTCGAAATCGGATGGTTATGTCATCCAAGATGGCCGCCGAAAGGTCAAAAGGTTGTTCTTTTATTAGAGATTTCAAAATTCTTCTTCACATGAACAGCTTGGCCCATGGTAGCCAAACTTAAAAGTTATGGTCCATGGGTGAAGCCTTTTCAGATTTGTTAAAATGGAGGTCATCGCTAATCCAAGATGGCCGCCGTCTAAAAATAGCATAAATTCTTAAAAAATCTTCTTCTCATGAACCGCTAGCTGGATTCCGACGAAACTTGGTAGGAATGATCGATTTATAATGCTCTTTCAAAGTTGTTAAAATGGTGACCCCGGGGTCAAAAATGGGCGTGGCCCTTGGGGTCAAATTTTATTTTTGACCGAATATGGTCATGTTATATATAAAATCGAAGGTATCAATGAGGCGATCACTCTGGTACATTTTTTGTCGAAATCGGATTGTTATGTCATCCAAGATGGCTGCCGAAATGTCAAAAGGTCGTTCTTTTATTAGAGATTTCAAAATTCTTCTTCACATGAACCGTTTGGCCCATGGTAGCCAAACTTAAAAGTTATGGTCCATGGTTGAAGCCTTTTCTGATTTTTTAAAATGGAGGTCATAGCTAATCCAAGATGGCCGCCGTCTAAAAATAGCATAAATTCTTAAAAAATCTTCTTCTCATGAACCGCTAGCTGGATTTCGACGAAACTTGGTAGGAATGATCGATTTACAATGCTCTTTCAAAGTTGTTAAAATGGTTACCCCGGGGTCAAAAATGGGCGTGGCCCGTAGGGTCAAATCGGGGTCAAATTTTATTTTTGACCGAATATGGTCATGTTATATATCAAATCGAAGGTATCAATGCGGCGATCACTCTGGTACATTTTTTGTCGAAATCGGATTGTTATTTCATCCAAGATGGCCGCCGAAATGTCAAAAGGTCGTTCTTTTATTAGAGATTTAAAAATTCTTCTTCACTTGAACCGCTTGGCCCATGGTAGCCAAACTTAAAAGTTCTGGTCCATCGGTGAAGCCTTTTCAGATTTGTTAAAATGGAGGTCATAGCTAATCCAAGATGGCCGCCGGCTAAAAATAGCATAAATTCTTAAATAATCTTCTTCTCATGAACCGCTTGCCGGATTTTGACTAAACTTGGTAGGAATAATCGATTTACAATGCTCTTTCAAATTTTTTAAAATGGTGGCCCGTGGTCAAAAATGGGCGTGGCCCTGTGGGGTCAAATTGGGGTCAAATTTTATTTTTGACCGAATATGCTCATGTCTTATATCAAATTGAAGGTATCGATGAGGCGATTGCTCTGGTGCAATATTTGTCAGAATCGGATGATTATGTCATCTATGATGGCCACCAAAAGGTCCATTTATTCGAGATTTTGAACGTCATTTTCTCAGGAACCACATGACCGATACTGGCCAATGTGACAAAGTTATGTATTCACCGTCTCTATACATTTAAATCAATGCATGGACTACACTGGTCGACTGCAAGTTACAAACGTAATTCCCATAACTCAATAGCTCTCCGAGGCAGAGAGAACGGTAATATGATCTGTAGCTCAGCGAGATATATATAGAGCCAGCCAGGTATTGCAGGGAGAGTTCTCTTCAAGTCTTTACGCTGTAAACCTTGTCCGATAGTTGTATCGTTTGTAGTTTAGCTAAATAAAATAATAATTTAATAAATGATGGGTTCTGTTTATGTGTTCCATGCTCAGACAGTGGATTTGATAAGACTTTGTAACATGTGTTAGACTTATTTGGTGCCGTGACCAGGATATTTTACGAAATATTTTACGAAAATGGTGTTGTCGTGGAACAATTGTGCGAAGTGTGATGTGTAACAGAACAGTGATTGTGAGCCGCTTTCGAAGAACTGTGTAGCACAAGAAAACACCAACAGATCGGTAAGTTGTTTTGCTTATTTGCTACCACACTATGGCTGAACGGGTATCAGAGCATGTTATTCGCTGAATTTGTGAAAATGTGTGAAGGAATGGGAACACAAATTAAAGGCTTGTCATCCACTGTTGGTGCTCAGTACGTGGCCAAGGTTATACCAAGCTTTGATGGGGACGGTAATCAGTTTAAGTCCTGGGTTAAAGAAATTGAAAAGTATGCACAATTAGTTGGGTTAGATAACAAGGGCAAAATTCTAATCGCATACCAATCAAGCAAGGGTCCTGTTAGTGATTATCTGAAGCGATATTTTGGTGAAAATCCCAATGCTGAGTGGGATGCAATTAAGTCTGATTTGACCGCACGGTTCGCTGATATTGTAGATCCACAGCATGCCTTACTTTTGTTGAGACGTGTCGGACAAAAACCCACTGAGTCAGTTCAGGTGTATGCCGAGAGGTTAATTGCAGTAGGTGAAGATGCATTTGAAGGACAGGCGGCAGATACAGTAGACCGACAGTTAATTGGTCATTTCATTGACGGACTGTGTCAGGACAACCTGAAAATGAGGTTAATGCGGGACAATCCAAAAACGATGAAAGATGCAATTACGATCGCAACAAATGAACAAAACTTACGACATGAGAATGGACGTACATGACGGGGTACATCAAATGGGTCCTCAACCCATGGAGATTGATCATTTCCGCCACAGGGGCCTACGCTGTTCGTATTGTAATCGAAAGGGGCACCAGATTAAGGATTGCCGGGTGCGAAAACAGGGGAATCAGGTTAATGCTGCAAGCATCGTTCAGGGGAAATCGAGGTCAAAAATGGACGTTAGTTGCTATGGTTGTGGAAACAAAGGTCATTATGCGAGAGAATGTCCGAGAAATCAAGGGGGTCCCAGATCACAGACATACAGAGAAATGGACGTTAGTTGCTATTGTTGTGGAAACAAAGGTCATTATGCGAGAGAATGTCCGAGAAATCAAGGGTGGCCCAGATCACAGACATACAAAGGTCAAAAACCTTTAAACGGGGGTGCTTCCCACATGTAGAGGCCGATGTGGGAAGAAAATTGAGCAAACTCACAAACCTTGTTATCTCATTAGCTGGAAACCCGAACTCTTGTCTGATAAAAATACAAAAACGTAAACATAGAGCGTTGTTAGATTCAGGTGCGGAGGTATCACTAATTAATCGCAGGGTATATGAGTCACTAAAAGTCAAGCCTAAATTAACTAACAAGTCATCAAATCTTTCAACAGCTGGGGGAACACCTTTGTATCTGGATGGGTGTGCCGAGAACTTAACTTTGAGATAGGGGGATTGCGCATGAGTCATGTGTTTTATGTAGTCAGAAATCTTAGTAGAAACTTCATTCTTGGACAGGATTGGCTACGTGCCAGAGGCGTCAGAGTCTATCATGATCTTGGCTGTATTTGCGTAAACCAAACATACATCCCAATGGTAGAGGATATACATGTAGCCTCAGTTGCCAGGGCAAAGCGTAAGACCAAAATTCCTTCTCAATCTGCGCACATATGTACCTGCAAGGTAAGACAAAACCCTAATCTCCCGGAAAACGAAATTTATGAGATGAATCCGACAGGTGATGGCTGTCACGAACCAGGGCTAATGTTTCCAAACACTCTCGTAAAAATGAACGCTAATAGACAGATTCAGATAATGTTAGTTAACACCACTAATAAGACACACACCCTAAGGAAAGTTACGCCGTTAGCAGGTATTCAGGCTATTTCAGACGCTGTTATCTCATCAGTAGAAAAAACACTCCCAACGTTGAACCGTAAAATGGATCAAATGTCTGATAACTGCGCGCATGAAACTAATTATTTTGAGGAGATAGACACGCCGGAACATCTGCGAGATAAGATAATTGGATTGTTGAGCAAAAATAGAGATTTATTTGCAAAAACAGATGCTGAGTTAAGCCAAACAGACACGTTAAGATGAAAATTGATACTGGTGACGCCCAACCAATTAAGCTAAGACCATACCGAACACAATTAAATAACCGTAAAGTCATAGATAAGGCCGTAGATGAAATGTTAGAAGCAAAAATAATTGAGCGTTCGCGATCGCCTAGGTCTTTCCCAGTTGTTATCGTTGATAAGAAAGACGGTTCCAAGAGGTTTTGTGTGGATTTTAGAGCATTAAACAAGGTCACAAAAACAAACAGTGATCCATTGCCACTAATTGATGATATATTAGCACTCCTAGGAAAAGCTAAATACTTCACTTCTTTGGATCTAAAAAGTGGATATTGGCAAGTGTTGATGGATGACACCGATAAAGAGAAGACTGCTTTTGCGTGTCACAAGGGATTGTTTCAGTTCAATACCATGCCATTTGGGCTTTGCAATGCACCTGCAATATTTCAACAATTAATGAGCGGCGTGTTGGAGGGGTTAGATGAATTTGCGACCGCTTATCTTGATGATATCTTGATTTATTCCGAAACCTTAGAAGAACTCATGAATCACATACAACAAGTATTTGATCGTTTGCGAACACACCAGCTGCGTCTCAAATTAAAGAAGTGTAGTTTTCTCAAGAGCGAAACTAATTACCTTGCGTTCGTTATCAATGAACATGGTATCCAGCCGGAATCCAGGAAAGTCAACGTAATTAAGTCGTTACCTGTTCCAACTTGCGTTAAGGAAGTTCGCAGCTTTATCGGTATGTGTAGCTATTATAGATGTTTTATACCTAACTTCTCAGAGATAGCAGAACCAATTATCACACTAACGAGGAAATACGCGAAGTTTAGATGGAATCCGAACTGCCAATTAACATTTGACAAGCTAAAAAACACGCTCGCGTCGATACCGTTGCTAGGATACCCAGACACAAATAAAACGTACATTTTATACACTGACGCTAGTGATAAATGTATAGGTACGTGCTTAACTCAAAGTGTGAACCACGAAAGAGGGATGGTAGAGAAACGAATCTACTATCTATCGCACAGGTTAAGTGATACACAGACCAGGTGGTCTACCATAGAAAAAGAGGTGTTTGCGATATTTTATAGTCTTCAGAAACTCGACCACTATCTTAATTTTGCTGAGTTTGTGATAAGAACCGACCATAAACCCTTGAAATACATTCTTGAGTCACCAATGCAGAACAAGAAAATCCAACTATGGGCATTGAGCATAGCAGGCTATAACTGCAGTGTAGAGTACATTGCAGGCACTGATAACTCTGTGGCAGATTTGTTATCACGTGTGCCAATCGAGGCTAGCGCTCAAGACGATTCATGTCTGGAACATCCTGATATCAGTGATAAAACATATCAGATTAACGCAATTAACTTGAATAGGTTCAATCCAAGCGAGTACGCTAGGTGTACCGTTGAGATTGATGATAACGTCCATAAACCTGTAATTGATACAGATTTGGACATGCCGGTAGAGCAAGAAAAAGACGATAACATCGTGGAGCTGAAACGTGGGCTGAAAAATGATACGTTATCATGTGCAATTGCCAAGAAACATATGTTGGTAGATAATGTATTGTATTACATATCGAACACGGAAACTGACCCAGTTCTGAGACTGTACGTGCCGGAACATCTCAGGAGCGATGTGGTAACGCAATATCATGACCATAACGGGCATATGGGTGTAGATAAAACTCATGACGCAATCAGACAGAAGTATTACTGGCCCAACCTTTACAAAGAACTGTACACGTACGTTGTGAAATGTGTTACGTGTCAGACACGTAGCTTGACAAAAATCAAACCACCACTACAGGAAACTGATATCTCACCGTTTGCTAAAATTGGCATCGATTTATCAGGTCCGTACCCAACAAGTCTGTCAGGTAATAAATACATCGTTGGTTTTATTTACTTATACAGTGGTTATCCGGAGGCCTTCGCTGTACCAGATAAGTGTGCCGACATTATCGCTCATTTGTTAATTGACGAGATATTTAGTTGGAAATCATTTCTGACAACGGAACAGAGAACATAAATCGCGTTGTCAAGGAAACGTTGGAAGAACTATAACATTCACCATGTTACTACGTCATTCTACCACCCACAATCTAATGCAAAAGTTGAACGATTTCATCGCACATTGCATGATATATTATTTAAGAAACTGAAAGACAATCTAAACACATGGGATTTGCATCTCAATCAAACTCTAGCAGCTTTTCGCTTTAACCGAAATACTTCATCGAAATTTACACCATTTTTTCTGTTATACAATCGTGATGTAGTGCTACCGATAGATACGATTGTGAAACCGAGACGGAAGTACATGGGAGAAGATAGCCATAAAATCGCATTAGAACAACAACATAAATCGTTTTTGTTAGTACATAATCACATGAAACATGCCAACCGACGCCAGGCAAAATACGCTGATAAGAATAGTAAACTCGTGAATTTTGAAATCGGAGATCCTGTTTACTACCGCAATTTCCAGCGGAAAAGCAAATTAGAAGCGAAATGGAAACCATATTATCGTATTATAGAGATAACTGGTCCTGTTTCCTACATCATTAAAAATCAGTTAAGTGGTGCTACAACCAAGGTACACGCAGAACAAAGCAGATTGGCTAAGGTAGATGATTGGGAAATTCCTAAAGATAAGGAAGGTAAACCTTTACGAGCAACTAATTATGTAGTTCCACCAATTAACGAATCTGAGTCGGAAAGTGAAGACAGCCACGATAGTGATAATGAACCACTCACACGTATAGCCGAACGTTATCGGAAAGTTAGAAAAAATAGTATCGATGAAGACGACGTGCCTTTATTTGAGTTAGCACAACGTCTCCGTGAGAAACGAAATAATGAGGGCGTTAGTCAGGATGAAACTGATATAATAACAGACAATGAAAATAATGATATACCATTCGAGCCACCGCTTGATGAATCGGATTCAAATAACACACCTGTTGATTCTGACAGCGATGGTACGTTATTTGCTATTGAGGAGCAAGATATGTCTATTAACGGAATAACTATAGGTAATGAGCCAAAGCAATGTACGTCAGCAAATAGAACAAATAATAAGGAAACACTGGTAAAAGGACACCAGGGACATGTTGAAACAGTGGATAAGTTTTCATCTGTCATATGTAAGTTGCTGAGGAAGTAGGCTTCATATTATGTGTATAACAGTAATAGACAAATGGTCTATGGTTATAGCGCGTGTAATCCAAATATAGACAAGGCACATTGTAAATGTGTAGGGTAACTATGTGTTTTTGTTATATTTCAGACAAAATGAATTGCATTCTATTATTAATATTAGTGGGCATGACAGAGGGGGTGGTGATAAAGGAAAATGTTGTTTTTCACAAAGTCAATAACATCACAACGGAACGTGCTAACCGACGGTTTCTCGTACTGACAGTGACACGTACCGTACTGATCGTGTTAATCTGTGGCGAACTAACACGTATCGACAACCAGACATGTTGGCAACATATGACTTAGAAACTGATGTATTCTTAATTGACAAACAACGGAACAACTACGTATTACTGACGTCAGAGGAAATTGACATGTGTTCAAATCCACATACTAAATGGTGTGCAGTGTCTTCGCCTGTGATGCCAGTAACAAGAACAAATTACCGATGGCAAAACATTTGATCGGGCAAACATGGGTAATCGCATCCAACACAAATTTGAGGTTTTCTTTAACGTGCAATGATAGACATACGGATGACGTCATAGTTCATTATCCATTGGATGTTATCCAACTATCTGACAAGTGTGTTGCTTCAAACAAGTATTTCACGTTAGAAGCACCATATGTAATCAATGCCTCTGTGAAGCTGAGTAATAATGAAATTGATTTATTACGCGAAGTCAACTGGACCAGCAGTTTAGTCTGGGCGCCTTATGTTAAGATTTTTCCTGAATTCCCTAAATTGATATTACCTGATACATTAGATGATATCAAAGAATTCCCATTGGATACACTTATTGATGAGCTACAAACGGTAAAGGAAATCAATGTTAAGAAAAGTAACACCTGGCCTCTATGGGCTTACTTGACATTAATCGTGGGTGGTCTAAGCCTTATTTTGTCATTGAGTATAATCTTATTTGCCTATGCATCCAATATTCAAACCAGCCTCTGCCTTTCAATGCCAAGAATGTGTGAATGCAATGACGTAGAACAACCGAGGGTCAATGAACCGGAGGTGCCAACGGTCACTTGCGTGAGCCGACAAAGTTGTTCGAAGAGAGATCATGATACCTCTACGCTGGCGGGAGCAGATGACGTCATGATGGAACGTCTGTATCCGGTACTCGAGGAGATTACACGGCTATAAATAACATTTCATGCAAAGAGAAGATGAATTTATAGAGCTACAGCAGTGTAAATAGTATTTCCACGTGGATGTGTATTGGACAAATATACGTATAGAGTGACTTATATTGGACATATATTCTAACTTTATTGTCATTTAGTGTATTGGAGCTTGGACTAAAATACACGTACGAGGGGACATTTATATACCCTCGGTGTTGATGTTGAACTATTAGTGTACCAGAGTGGACATTTTGAACATTGGCTCCTGAACTGTAGAACGGCGCATTCAATAAATTGGATTTATTGATTTATGGAGTGACTTATAAATACGTGTGTAATTGATGTTGTAATTGCATTCTATTGTATTTACGTATCTGAGGCACAGACGAAGATATGCTGACATAGGCGTCTGCAATAAACAATGTTATGTTTCTACACCACGCCATGGGGATGTTATGCGCCATAACGGGAACAAATGAGATCGAATGGACAATGAACAGCAGCTGTTCCATTCAACACGTGTCGTGACGTCACACGTGAAGCAACAGCGATCTACGATTTGGCAGCGCGTATGCCCACGGGGCCGTGTTATGTATAACTTCTAGATCATCCGACTGTTGACTGCAGGTTCCTGTTATCGACCAGATCATCCGACTGTTAATCACAGGCTCCTGTTGTTATTATATGCAGGTTCCGGTACTATACGGGGTGCCAAAATATAGATGAAATCTGGCATCTATTTTATCTAATAGATTCGTCCGACAGTTAAATGCAGGCAGCAGAATGTTGTTATCTCCTAGATTCACCTGACGCAGGCAGCGGTTACCTGTTGCTACAGGCCTGGCCTGGCCTGGCCTGTGGAATAATCGCGCGCGTTCGTGTCACGGTAACAATAATATAACATTAATTTACGTGTCCTAGACATGGCTAAGCAGAGCAACAACACACCAATTGGTAACCATGGAAACGACACGTAGAGCTATATACCTCACCACGTCACTGTGACGTATACCGTTGGAACTTATGGTATGAATGGAATGCCGCAGAACAACTGACGTCACCACATGAAACACACTAACTGTACTACTAGGCTGCGGAATACGTGTGGTATCCATGACAACGGATAGCTCGTTATTGGACACTTTTATACGCTGAATTCCACCAGCCATAAATACCATCGTGCTAGGGAGGTGTGGATTTATACATGGTCGTTTGCGGACTACATCGTGGATCGCCACGATTTATATAAACAATGAGTTTTGGTCTGAAAAATGATCCTAGGATTAAGCCATGTGCATACAATATTCTGTTCATATTGTTAGATGTTTAGAGACAATTTTAACGTGCCTTGAGCTACATTCATTGAAAATTCAGTATGTACTAGGATCAATGAACTTGACTGGGATTATGTAGCAAGAATTCACACCATATGGCTTTATACCCAGTGTTATACATTTCTAAATATTTCTTCCTTTAACATTGTGCACTATGCTGATAATTTTAAATCTGGGATCTACCCATATTTAATCTTGTCGGGGAGGTGTGAAAAAGTGATGTATTCACCGTCTCTATACATTTAAATCAATGCATGGACTACACTGGTCGACTGCAAGTTACAAGCGTAATTCCCATAATTCAATAGCTCTCCGCGGCAGAGAGAACGGTAATATGATCTGTAGCTCAGCGAGATATATATAGAGCCAGCCAGGTATTGCAGGGAGAGTTCTCCTCAAGTCTTTACGCTGTAAACCTCGTCCGATAGTTGTATCGTTTGTAGTTTAGCTAAATAAAATAATTTAATAAATGATGGGTTCTGTTTATGTGTTCCATGCTCAGACAGTGGATTTGATAAGACTTTGTAACACCAAACTTCATAGGGAAGTTAAGATCCTTGGGTGAAGCATTTTCAAATTTGGTAAAATGAGTCATCGCTTAATCCAAGAATCCAAAAATAGCACTTTTTTTTTGAAACACATGAACTCAAAGTGTCCAATGTCAATGTCACATGAGCGGATTAGAGCCATCATGGCCCTCTCGTTATAACTTCTGTTTCTTTACAGGGAACGCCTTGATATTTCATACCTGCATTCATTTGATGATACTCTATCGTGCTATAGCAAATCCATGACCAACCCCCACCCCTTTCTCCCAGGTCAAGGTCACAAACATAGCACATTCATATACTTAACGTTGGGGTAAATGTCTTATAACATCTGTTTCCTTTCATGAAACGCCTTGATATTCCATACATGCATTCATCTGATGATACTCTATCGTGCTATAGCAAATCCATGACCCACTGCCTACTCCGTACCCCAGGGTCAAGGTCACAAACTTAGCACATTCATAAACTTAACGTTGGGGTAAATGTCTTATAACATCTGTTTCCTTTCATGGAACGCCTTGATATTTCATACATGCATTCCTCAGATGATCCTCTATCATGCTGTAGCAAATCAATAACTCGCCACCCAACCCTTACCCCAAGGCCAAGGTCACAAATGTAGCATGTTCATAAACTTAACGTTGGGGTAAATGTTGTGTAACTTCTGTTTCATTGCAGGGAACGCTTTGATATTTCATACATGCATTCATCTGATGATCCTCTAGTGTGCTAGAGCAAATCCATGACCCCCCCCCCCCCACTCCTTTCCCCAAGATCAACAACATCATAAACTTAACGGAGTAAATGTGAGCTATTGTTACCGCAATGTGTCCGTCGTCCGTCGTCCGTCATCTTCTCCCCGGTAACCATTGGGCCTATAGTCACCAAACTTCATGGTCATGGTCCTTAGGTAGGGGGATTACAAAATTGTTAATATGACGTCATTACGTAATCCAAGATGGCCACCGTCTAAAAATAGCACAAATTCTTCAAAAATCTTCTTCTCAAGAACCGCCAACCGGATTTCGACAAAACTTGGTAGGAATGATCGATGTACAATGCACTTTCAAAGTTGTTAAAATGGTGACCCCGGGGTCAAAAATGGGCGTGGTCCGTGGGGTCAAATTGGGGTCAAATTTTATTTTGGACCGAATATGGTCATGTTATATATCAAATCGAAGGTATCAATAAGGCGATCACTCGCAAAGGTCACAAACTTAGCATGTTCATAGACTTAACGTTGGGGTAAATGTTGTGTAGCTTCTGTTTCTTACAGGGAACGCTTTGACATTTGATACATGCATTCATCTGATGATCCTCTATTGTGCTACAGCAAATCCATGACCCACCCCCCCCCCCCACCCCTTTCCTCAAGGGCAAGGTCACAAACATAGCACATTCATACATGCATTCCTCATGTGAATAGCTATCATGCTGTAGAAAATCACCAACTTAAAGTTTTGTTTTATATCTGCTTTCAGGGAGCGCTTTGATATTTCATACATACATTCATCTTAATATGCTATAGTATGCTATAGCAAACCCACAACCCACCTTGCACCAATGACCCCAATGTCAAGGTCCACCGCACGCCCCTTAACCCAAGGTCAAGTTATATAATATTCATGTTTTTTTATGCCAAGTTTGAGTTAAGGCTGCCAATAGGCGAGCTTCGTTGTCTTCTGACAACTCTTGTTATTATATATGTACATCATTCACAATTTATATGTGCTTCAAAAAGTTACAAAATGTAACTAAAAATAAACAAATTAGTAGGGATTTAGAAGGAAGTGTTTTGCGATGTGAAGCGTAGTTATGGCACTGACCAATATGAAGTCACGAGACATCAATATGGAAAAATATTGACGTCTTCCATTGCATTGTATTTCAATAGGAAACGAATGTACGTATATAATAAGGGAAAATATTGACGTCTTGCGTTGCATTGTGTTTCAATGGGAAACGAAAGTACGTATATAATAAGGAAAAAAATATTGACATTTTGTGTTGCATTGTGTTTTAATGGCAAACAAATGTATATATATAATAATCTCCATTTACAGGTCTGGTAATGTGCATCCAGCCGAGGCACTGAGACAATATCGCATCTACGCCAGCCATCCCGAGGTGAAGCTGATTGTGGTCGGTATGTCCTCGTCAGACTTCACGATTGCAGACCGTGAAGATCGATACATGCTCGACATCTGCGGCTTCGACTCGGCCGCACCGAAACTCATGTCAGATTTTATTATGGAGCGCATCTGACGTCGCACTTCAATCAGTGCTCCAGATAAGTTTTGTATCTAAAGAGTATTATACCCCGATATTTCAAATTCAATGCATATTTTACTTTTACAAATGAATTATTGATTTTCTTCCTTATTAAATAGGGAACAAATGATAACAAATAAAAACAAATTTAAAAATTCACTTATTTGAGCTGCAAAAAGCAAACACTGGCAAAAAGGGGGTTAAAGAGTGACTTTGAGAGTCGAAAAACAAACAATTTTGGAAATTGACTGCGAAACCTGGCGAGATAGCTTGGCCATTAAACACAAAAAAATGTCACCCTCTCCAAAAAAAGTTATTTTATGAAATTCCATCAAATAGTGATTTTATTGCGAAAAAACGATTTTCCTATGGGGAGTCTTATTTCCAAAAATTTTGCTGCCGACAAACAAAACAATTGTGGAAATTGACTCCGAAACCTGGCAAGATACTTGGAAATGATGTAACTATTACTAAGAAAACAAACATAGATCAATTACCTGCAAGGAAATCCACTATCTACAAGTAGGTAGCATGTCATGTGATCATATTTACATAATTACATGTATTCCTACACGCCGTTTCACCCTGAAAGTTCTGTGAAGTCGTGCAATAGAGATTGTTCGGACAACCAGAAACGTCAGTATTCGGCTATTCTCCAAGATGCTGGAGCTAATTAAGAAGACGAGAGCACTCCCAACTCTGGTTCCACTCAACAGCTGTTACCTGTCCAGCATCAAGTTCATGTGGTGCCCTGCCACAACACTAGCTACTTGAAATATTTCAACTCACTATTTCCACAATCATCAGCAAAGGGTGGAAAATTGCATTCTTGTGCAGCCTACGACCCCAACTTTGAATGGGAATTCCCAGCAATGTAGGTCATTGGACAGTTATTCTAATATTCAAGGTAGTGTTGAACCATAGATAAAATAATCATTGGTGGATGATAAAGAATATATAGATGAAATAAAAGTTTGTAAATGGTAACACAATTCTTCATTAGTTTACGTATTTGTTTTGCACTATTTCTTTTCTTGTATTATGTTTATGACAGTTGTCACGGTTGCAGACAAGGTGTAAATCGGCCAATATAGTGAGAGTTGTAATGGGTATGCCCATATGGATTGGTATTTGGTTCATAAATCAGGAAAATGAGTCAGAAATGATGGTCGTACATTAGAATAGAGATAACCATATTGAAATTTGTTATTTGGGGAGATACTTTTAAATCGAAGTTTCCAACCATAAAACCACCAAATTACAAATTTCAATACGGTTATCTCCTAATTGTTACATGACTGCCATTGTTTGACACCGCTCGGTCGTGTTCAAACATACAGCGCATGCTGTTTGACCATGGCTGTAGACAATGCTCATTCCGGGGCCAAGCCAACACCTACGTAATGAATGTGTCTCATGACGTTACTAGAACGCGCCATTACGTCGCCAGACCAGTTCACAACGGTTACACTGAAATTTTGAACTTGATGCGGTTACATCACGCGACTTGTACTGCGGCCCAGGAATATGTATGTGTAAATCAGCTGTTTGAATGGAGCAGATTAGCAAAGTACAGAAAGTACTACATAGATGCTTAAATTGCATGATATTTCTGACAGAAATGTAACACTATGTCCAGCCGTGGGTAAACGTTTGCCGTGGCACGAGGGAACTGTTTGAACCCCAAAGCCGTAGGCTGCGGATTCAAACAGTTCCCGACATTGTCGAACCTTATATTGGACACGACTATGTGATTATCCATGTTACCACAGTGTACCGCATGATTTTGATGTATCAATTTGAATATAGGAATGAATGGCCTTTTTGTGGAATGTATCGGGGTATAAACTTGGAAAAGTCACGGGAAT
This sequence comes from Conchocele bisecta, assembly GCA_029237695.1. Classification (NCBI taxonomy): domain Eukaryota; kingdom Metazoa; phylum Mollusca; class Bivalvia; order Lucinida; family Thyasiridae; genus Conchocele; species Conchocele bisecta. Next base: position 53,605,339 of record CM055281.1, read on the forward strand.
AATGGACGAAGGCCGGAAGGCCTCGTCCAGTATTCCCGCGGCTTTTCCAAGTTTATATCCCCGATAAATTCAGCAAAAAGGCCATTCATTCCTTATAATTCCAGCATTTGAAATAAATTCATCAAGAAAATGTGTTTATTTTCCTGTTTTCTTAAGAATTATTTTAACTGCGCCTCACGGTTACGAAAAGTAGTTCGGCGTGGGAGTTTACTGGGATATAAATTTTGGACAGAGACTTGCTACGGGCCAATCAAATGTTAGGGAATTGTGTAAATATTTTTGTGCTGGAATTATTAGATAATGAATTGCTATTTATCCTCGGAATATAATGTTTCGCCACATAATATGTAGTTGCGAACGGTAACTTGCAATCTACTCCCGTACCGTCCGTAGGCAGAGTTACGATTCCACTCATAGGCCTTCTCTTCAGAATAGTGAATCAGATCTGATTCAAGCTTTAGCAATTAATTGTGACATATTTGAGATATTTTCCATCTGAATAAAATATTAGTATTATGAAAGTAATACAAACTAATAATTCTGAAAAAAAATTACCGTTGTAGAAGGGTTAGAAAATTATTTACAGAAAATGGACCCAATCTTAACTTTTGCATGTTGAATTTGGCTGCCACTGACTGGATCACTTGTTGATTCTAGCTTCAAATTACTTTATCAGGTCATCTACATATGTAAATGTATGTCATAATTACTTGAATATGTTATTTTGATAATATTAACTCATTTCAGTTAAAAAATATAGAAAATATGTCACAATTAACTGCGAAAGTGCGAATCAGACCTGATTCGCTATTCTACAGAGATGGCCAATGAGTGGAATCATAACTCTGCCTACGGACGGTACGGTAGTAGATTGCAAGAGTTACCGTTCGCAACTACATACTATGTAATGACTGAAATAATAACATGTTGAACTTGTGTTTTTAAATCATTTCAGTATATTTATCTGTGGTGATCAAAGTATGCTGTGAGAGTGTTGTGTTTATCAAGTTATCCCCTCACCAATAGGCAAGAGAGGATATAGCGTTATTCCATGTACCCTGAATGTGTGGGTGGTTGGTCGGGAAAACGCGATAGCGTAAATTAATAGTAGGGGTTCCTCGTTATAGGAATCACGATTTGCCTGGTTTGGCCCTCAGGTACGTTTTTATTGTTGACTCTTGTTACCTGGGAGTTGAATTCGGTTATTGCCCATTATAAAAGTAGTTAGATTATTACTGATCCTACTGCTTTTGGAAGGGGGCCAAGTGATTCTGGTGTGGCTAGGACTTGGCATGTACTTGTACAGGTAATATATGGGATTTAGTACTAAACCCATTGACCCGGCCTTAAATGACCTTAGCTGTTGATAGGCCGTTAAACCCCAACAAACTAACAAACAAACATAGTCCATGTACGTACGTACGTATGTTAGTAGCACATTTCATTTTTCAATAATACATGAATCCCTTCACTGATTTTGATAATATTTGGCCAAAATGTATGTCTAGGGATAGTGCTTTGTTTTACATATGATCCACGTCCGACCGCACAAGGTCAAGGTCATGGAAGACTTATGTTCACCTTGTTTGTAAGGCAAAACTGTTTGTTATCAAGGTCAAGGTCTTTGTTGTTTTATTATCATCGAGGCTGCCAGCGAGGGATAAGCTTCGTTGACAATGTCATTTCTTGTTATTGTTTAAATTTTAACTTTGCATGTTACTAGTATTTTACAACGAAAATATACATACAGATGGAGGTGTGGTGGTGGGGTGGTGGTCTTTAATGTGGGAGGAAACTGGAGTGCCCAGAGGAGGCCTACTTACTCCATTTGGCGGCCACCATACCAGGGCTCCAGATAAGGAATTTGTAATTGAGTATTGTCACTCCATCATTTCTGAAGCAATTGGGTATTTCAGCATTTTAATTGGCTAAAATAAAATCACACTAATGTTTACACATCAACAGACAGCAATTATTGAATGGTTTGTTTCGAAATGAAAACATATCTTGGCATTTCATTAGAATTGTCTCCTTGGAGACAATTCTAATGAAATACCAAGATGGGTTTTCATGGAAAATAAGACAAATATGCTATATTTGTGGTGTGTTTATTGTTTGCTGCAGCATGATAAAGGTACCACAAATGTTTTATTGCTTTTTGATACTCGCTACTTCTGATTTCAATTGGGTTTTTGGCAATTTTAATTGGGTATTTAAGGGAATATGCAGCTTATCTGGAGCACTGCCATACCATCTCATATACTGCCCCACACAATATCGTTATGTAGTACTTACCATGACACGTTTTTCAGTCGGTCAGTTATTTGCGTCGGATTGGCTTAAAACTTCATACATGTATTCGTCATCATCCATATTTTAATTCTATAGCCCGCCCATGCTGTCCCTTTGCTCAAGGTCAAATGACTTAGAAAATTGCATTAAAGTTTTTGATGGTCACATCCTCCAGTAGAGTTGATGATTTCTTGATTATATACGTGATGATGGATGGGTTGTGGCCTAGGGGTTAGAACACCCGACTTCCAATCAGGAGATTGTGGTTTCAAACCTCGCCTTAGGCATCAAAAAAACTTACATAGTATTTCCATCCCATTGGTCTGTTGTATGAGACTTTAAACTGTGGTCCCGTCTCTATATATGACCTTAGCCATTCACTTTCACTTTTATATATATATATATATACGTGATGTTTTTTTATTGTAAATATTCAGTTCTGATTTTGGGATTGTACCCCCCTCCCCCCCCCCCCCTGTTTGTACAGGTAATATATGGGATTTAGTACTAAACCCATTCACCCGACCTTAAATGACCTTTATAGCTGTTGATAGGCTGTTAAAACAAACAAACACATATACGTGATGACTTCAGACAGATCACTGGTATAGCCAGGTTCTTGTAGAGGGGTTGACAACTATGAAACAAGTTTGTAAGGAGTGTCGGAGCAGCCTCCCCATGCAATATTAATTTCTACATTCAATTTCCTTGATTATAGTGATTTTAAAGGTACATGCCCACTCAGTAGGCACAAAATGTTCTTTATAGGAATTAAATAAGTGCATAATTGTGTCACTATTACACCAGTTCTAAAAATTACAAGTGCCCGCTATGCAGATATAATCATTTAGTAATCATTAATGTACTGATAGTGACGCACGGTGGTATCAGGCTATGTTCATATGCAAATGAGGCATGCAATTTTTCACCTAAAAAAATAGTTTTTTCGACAGATTATAAAGTATGATCATTGCACGTCAAAAAATAAATACAGAGAATAAATAGTAATGTCCGTTAACAGTTTAAGGAAACACGGTTATCGCCCCTGATATCAGTGTGGACATTTACGTCCGATATATAATGTACAATAGCGCCAATCAATATAGGTACCGGTACAAAATCACATGTCATGTCACCAGTATGTGCTACATCCTGGCTCTTCGAAGCAATGTTAAGCAACGTCAACACACCGCATCATAACCAATAAACCTGTTTTGGCAGCACATGAGAATCGTCTCCAGTCAGGCGCGTAGCTGCATAAAGAAATTTCGAGAAAATGGAAAAAATAATGTGCCAGAGTGCATCATTTATCTTCTAGTTTCGATTTTTTTTAGGGGGGGGGCATGCCCCCAGACACCCCTAGCATACTCGGTGCTCGAAGTTGTCAACCGGGCCTGCAGATTCAAATTGGCTAGCTACGCCCCTGCCAGTGGAGACGATTCTCATGCGCTACCAAAACAGGTTTTTACACACCAGCATAATAAATACGCAAACGAGATTGCAGCAGAAAGCTATGGAAGCATCCTGGTGCCAATTGCTAAAATATTTTTATCTCCTCATTGGGAGATACTAAGTCCTAATTAGGAGATAGTAACCCCCGCCAAGCCCAGGGTCAAGGTCACATACTTGGTGCTTCAAAAACTTTAACGCTCAGGTAAATATCTTATAATTTTTCTTTCCATTCACGGATCAACTTCATATTTCATATACGCGTTTCTCTAATGGTCCTCTACCGCCCTATGCCAAATCCACGTTCGTCCTGCCCCCGCCAAGCCCAGGGTTAACATCACATACTTTAAAGTGCTTCAAAAACTTTAACGCTCGGGTAAATATCTTATAATTTCTGTTTTCTTTCACGGATCAGCTTCATATTTCATATATGCATTGCTCAAATGGTCCTCTACCGCCCTGTGCCAAATCCACGTTCGTCCTGCCCCCGCCAAGCCCAGGGTCAAGGTCACATACTTGGTGCTTCAAAAACTTTAACGCTCAGGTAAAAGAAAATTTTGACTTGGAATTTGGCCTCATTTATTATCAAAGCGATATGTGGGACATCCATGTTCTATGAACACATTTTCTAGTTTATTAAACTTCACACATGCATAGAAGACGACCCAAAGGTGTGTCGCACGTAAGAATGACAACTCTTGCATCGTTAATTTCTTAGTTATCTCCCTTTGTTGTTTCGTGCAATGATTTCGTGTCCGGAGCATAACTCGAACACCCTTTGGAATATTTTCATGAAACTTCACACATACACAGACCATGACCCTAAAGGTGTGTCACGCAAGAATGACAACTCTTGCATCACTAATTTTTTAGTTATCTCCCTTTGTTTTTTCCGTCACTGATTTTGTCTCCGGAGCATAATTCGAACACCCTTTTTTCAAACTACTTGTGTATCTGGGGAGGGTGATACACATGCGCTTGTCGACAAGCGTCCATTTCTAGTTAATAACTATCATATGTAATCATCACTCGTGCAGGATCATCTTCAGAAATACACACACATATGAGACACACACGCCATGTGATTTTGTACCTGAGAAGATATGTGCTTTTTCATGAAATATATTTAGTTTAAACAATAATTTATTCACATTTTGACACAGATACATACGGAAGCCCATTAGGGCCACTTCACTTTTTTTATATTTTCTTGAATTTTCAAGATCTTTTCTTGAATTTTCATGATGTTTTCATGAATTTTCAAATTCTTTTCTTGTATTTTCAAGATCTTTTCTTGAAAATTCAAGAAAAGATCTTGAAAATTCAAGAAAAAAACTTGAAAATTCAAGAAAACATCTTGAATAAATGGAAATAAAAAAAAAAATTAAGTGGCCCTAATGGGCTTCGGTAGATACGTGTAATAACGTATATACAAATATATCAATCACAACAATGTGGTGCAATTTGTGAAAAGGATTCAGTAATAAGAGCAAGCGCTTATAAACACTGTCTCCTTTATAGACGCTGCCGCCTTCATATATTTACAAATATTATGATAGTGTGCGTACAATGTTTACGGAATAATCTAGAGCAAATGTGGAATAGAATGAGAATTCCTCATTTGATATGAACATTTCGCCAACTTTCTACGTTATTTATAGAAAATATTACAGTTGCTGTAAACATTTTACATGAAAAATCACATATGTGCTTAGATACAAAATCACACATGGCATGATCATACCATGCTGATAGTATTAATACGTGAGTTACCGTGGCATTACCCCTCACTACGCGGGAGACGAAAATTGGCGTCTGCTGTTTTTCATTTTTCCTTGATTCTTAACAAAAAAGCCTGTTTTGACAGCACATGAGAATCGTCTCCAGTGGAGACGATTCTCATGCACTGCCAAAACAGGTTTTTATCGAGACATATTGAAAATAAAACATTTCCAGCAGACGAGAACATTTAATTCAGCATAGTAACGGTTAAAGGTACATGACCACTCAGTAGGCTCAAAATGTTCTTTATAGGAATTAAATAAGTGTATAATTGTGTAACTATTCCACCAGTTCTACATATTACAAATGCCCGCTATCCAGATATAATCATTTAGTAATATGTATTTTACTGATAGTGACGCGCGGTGGTATCAGGCTATTTTCAAATGCAAATTAGGCGTGACATTTTTTAATTATTTATACTAATTAATTAATGTGTCACCTGAAAATATAATATTTTCGATACATTATGAAGTATGACCATGGCACATCAAAAAATAAATACAGAGAATAAATAGCAATGTCCGCTAACATTTTAAGGAAACACGGTTATCGCCCCTGCTATCAGTGTGTAAATTTACGCAGATATATAAAATGTATAATAATGTCAATCAATACGCAGGATAATGGTGAATGAATGTTTATTTTGCCAGAAAATGTCTCAGATGATGTCTCTGATGTAAAGAACATTTTGTGCCTACTGAGCGGGCATGTACCTTTAAATACCCTGGTTACAGGGTAGACGGTCACGTGGCTGGGTGATCTAAAATAGTTCACGATTGCAGTTTTACACGTACTAAGTATGCCCATTTACAAATTTCTTGTGTGGTGCTGTTCCATTTATGTGCTAATGCGTGACATCAACACATCATGTTAAATTTAAAAAAAAATACATACCTGACCAACTTGCATGGGGGTGCGTTCGCACCCTTGCACCACTACCCAGCTTATGGGATGTGTGACCAGTGTAGCCCCTGATCAAATAGCACACTTCTTTTGCCTTATACTTTCGTGTTAGAAGCGGACGGGTGTTCCATTGCTGGAATGACGAAGTGCAGATCCAGATCAGACTGCGGATGCACGGCTGATCTGGATCTACACTGGTCGCAAGAACCCATAAACCCCATTTCTCCAGTCACAGTCACATTTATGCGTCCGTAAGTATTGAAGAAAATTCTCCAAGTTGAGGTGTCTGATAGAGTTGCTGATGGTGCAAATGTTAGTGTGCTCGATGGCTCAGCAATACTCTGGGTAGTTCCTTGGCCTGCTGATGGGTCTGTCAAGGACTATATAGCGAACTTCAAATATGCCATAGGAAAAAGGTTACGGGTCGAGGACGTGTATCTGATATTTGACAGATACTATGATTACAGCACAAAGAGTGTTACCAGAGGATCTAGGGCAACTGGTGTCAGTAGGGTTCATCATTTGCAAGTCAACAGTAAACTTCCAGCACAGAAGATTATATTAGCCTCTTCCAAAAACAGAAGCAACTGATGCAACTGATAGTTGATGATCTAGTCCAGGATAAGAAGTTTCACGAGGACAACACACGACATCACAAGTTAGTGGTAACAGGAGCAGATCCAGTGCCAATCGAAAGCAGTGAAGGTGGAGTTGTCATTTCACTGGCAGATCTGGCAACTTCACACGAAGAAGCAGATAACGTCATCGTACAACAGGTCTTGAGTTGTGCCGCGTAAAATGCAGAAAGCAAAATCACTGTTGTTGCCGATGACACTGACGTCTTGTACTGTTGCTGCATTATCATCACATGGCAAATCTCAAGAATGTTGTATTGATGGAGTCCTCCATAAAAGGAAGGACGGTGGTTGATATAGGCAAAACTGTGCAGAAGCATTCTGAGATAGTCGAAGGAATACTCCCGGCACATGCACTTTCGGGCTGTGACACCGTTGCCTCCTATTTTGGAATTGGAAAGGCCACTGTACTCAAAACACTTCGATCGGGGCACTCACTTAACTTGTTGGGTGCACCAGGGCATTCTATGGAATTTGTTATCCAACAGGCTACCTCCTTCATTTCCGCGTGCTATGGACAAACAAACTGTAGTACAATGTCAGAGACAAGGTTAAAGGTATGGCTGTCAAAAACAGGCAAAGGGTCATCAACACCGAAGTTGTGTACCTTACCACCAACAACTGAGGCATTCAAGGAAAATGTTAGAAGAGCTCACCATCAGGCTTTGGTATGGCAGTCACTGGAAGCGCAGAATCCACCCGAGTTGGACTCAACGGAATATGATTGGGTAAAGGATGACCAAAACAAGTCCCTTCAACCAGTCACCCTCCCTGATGAAGTCGAACTAGCCCCAGAGATGGTACGACGTCTAATGAAATATGGATGCCACAGTACTACTCCATGCAGTTCACGTGCTTGTAGTTGCAACTCTGCAAACATGAAATGCACAATATTTTGCGCCTGCTATGATCAGAGTTACTGTAACCCGACATCATAATTGATTGCATGTCTTTGCGATACACATGGGCAACACATTGTACAACAGTGTAAATTATTTGGTGAAGTGGTAGCCATCCTTAAATATAAATTGTATAATATGATTTTGGTAGTCTGTGTGAGAATTCAGATTTAAAATTAAAGAACATTTGTTATAATATAACACCTGTGGTCGTTTACCTTTTCATATTTTTCCCAAGATTGAATAGTATAGAAGATATACCAGTGCTTGTAAACTGGCAGCCATCTTGGATTTATAGATGACATCATCAGTATATGAACTTGTATCTGATACAGATAGATGTGTCTCCAAAATACCCAGTGTTAGACATCTTCACGACTAATTTGGAGTAAATAGTTAAGGAAATATGCCAGTTTTAGTGTTACGACGGCCATCTTGGCAGCAATCTTGGAAATTACCATTATGTAATACGATATTAACATAATACTTAGTTCTAATGGATAGATTGACCCCTAAAACCTAGGTATAGAGACAAAAATCACCTTCCTAGGGTGAATAGTTAGGGAGTTATGGTCATTTATAGGTAATGGCGGCCATCTTGGACGCCATCTTGAATTTCTCAAATTGCTCAAGAGTGACAATATGTCATCAAGTAGTTTCTGAAAGCATTGACCCTTAGCTACCAAAATCAACAATAAAAACAACGTTATACAACAATGCAGGGTTAACCCTCTCTGCTCCCGGACTAGTTCCACCATTCTTCGTGTTTCCTGGGATGCCAGGGCCCATATTCATAAAGAATCTAAGATTTATCTTATAAAAACTGAATATTTATAATAAAAATATATATATATAATTATTCAACCCTGACATCAGAATAATCCTGATTTGATGACAGGTCCTCGCCACACCAGAATCACTTAGCCCTCTTCCAAAAGCAGTAGTATCAGTAATAATGTTACCACATTTATAATGGGTAATAACCCAATTCAACTCCCAGGTAACAAAAGAGCCAAATACAGGTACCTGAGGGCCAAACCAGGCAAATCGTTTGATGGAAATTTAATCTTGTGAAAATGTTCACTACATAGTTTCCAACATCGGCTGGTCAGACGACGGTACGGGAGTAGACTAAAAGAGTTACTGTTCGCACGCTGATTCAATGGACTTTTTCGAAATGGCCCAGAATTATTAATCCAATGGGACATACTTTAATACTCAATGGGAAATCACACATAAGCAGCAGAAATAAGATGAGAAGATGGAAATATAGACAATAAAGAACAATACCATGTATGGAATTTAAAATAAATCTCACCAATAGCTGACCAATAGCTGTAGAATAATTTAGGTGCTAAACAAGAGTGCCAATGGTCACAATATGTTCCCATTGAGGCAAGGCCAGCCAACAAGGGGAGATAACTCACCGAAAACCAATAGGGTTCTTCATCTTGACGTGATAAACATGTATACCGAATTTGGTTATGATCCGTCACATAGAACTAGAGTTCTTGAGTGGACAAGGGTACAGTGTGCCAAAATTAAAAATGGCCGCTAAGGGGAGATACGTACAAGGTGAATACATAATATGTTCTGTATTTTCAAACGGGTGTATAAAAATGTTAAACCAACATAATTACACAAATAATTTTATTGACAAATTTAAGTTACTTGACCATGGGTGAACTATATAATGAACACAGGGATGTTGATAAACAACAAACATATGTATGCAATTTAAAGGTATATACCCACTCAGTTGGCACAAAACAAATCTTTATAGCAAGTAAATAAGTGTATAATTCTGTCACTATTCCACCAGTTATAAAAATTACGAGTGCCCGCTGTACAGATATATAGAGGATATTCATATTTTTGCAACGAATATGACATATATATGTTCATCGAGTGGTGTGACATGTCCATATTTCACGAGTGACGTTAGGCACTCGTGAAATATGAACATGTCACACCACGAGATGAACATATATGTCATAATCGTTGTTTGAAAAATATAAATTTTCTATTTATTATATACCGCTCCATGGAAATTGGCAGTTTTATACTGTATACGATAATGCATGTGTATTTGCAGCCGGGCACTGCAGGTGCTCGTTATGAATATAGATAGCGGAAGTAGTCTTATTTTCACCGGAAGTTGTTTATTTAATCGATGAGAGCATATGGCTTTTATTTACATCGTATAACTATGTATTTCATGGCTAGGTATATAATAAAATCATTTAGTAATGTTTATTTTACTGATGGTGACGCGAGGTGGTATCAGGCTATTTTCATGTGCAAATGAGGCATGATATTCTTTAATTATTTATACTATTAGTAAATTAAATGCGTCACCTGAAAAAATTATATTTTTGACAAATTATAAAGAATAATCTTTGCATATCAAAAACTAAATACAGAGAATAAATATTATTGTCCGTTGACATTTTAAGGAAACACAGTTATCAACCCTGACATCAGTGTGTATAATAATTCCAATCAATACGTAGATTAATGGTGAATGGATGTTTATTTTGCCAGATAATGTCTCAGATGATGTCTCTGATATAAAGTGCATTTTGTGTCATCTCAGAGTTCCAGATAAGGTGCGTATTGGCGTATTTTACGCAATTATTTCAGCTGAATACGCATTGATTATCAAAATTGGGAGTACAAAATACGCACAGCAATGTGAAAATACGCATTGATTTTCAAATTGAGTAGTGAAAATACTGTCATAAAGTTGAAATAAGTGACTGTTTAATTTGTGTATATGTTTTTTTATCATTTAATTGTTCCCGATTTAGTAATGAAGAGAATCAATAATATATTTGTAAAAGTAAAATACGCAATGATTTTGAAATCAGGGGGTATAGTACGCTTTAGACACAAAGCTTATCTGGAGCTCTGTCTACTGAGTGGGCATGTACCTTTAATATAAAAGGTTTTGACTAAATCCCGACTTATGGTTGCAGAGATAATAAGTACCTGAAAATGTTGGTTTATACAAGCAAAAGGAACCTTAAATCAGATAATTGGACATACTAGAACTGTATATCCATCAGCGTACATGTAAGAAATAACATGTGTACATTGTATGTACCTGTAAGAAATAAACGGTCAACTCGATTCTTCGTGAAAGTTAAAAAAAGATGTTGTAAAGACCTTTTACAGCAACATAAAACATGTTTCAAATTTGTTGAGCTATATATATCAAAAGCAAGATTTTAAAGAAAATCTACTGTTTAAATAATTATGTCACGTCTGAAAATGTTGTTCGAAAACTTTTGGAAACCACATGATCCCATAACCTGATACAATGAGTATAATTAATCCAAATTTTAGCACAAGCGTCTTGAATGAAAACTTCAATCCAAACACTGTTCACAATAAATAATCAGCTTGCTCCACAAGAGCATGTACCAGTTTCTGTCACATCCAGTTCAGTCCAGTTACGATTCCACAGCAGCCTGGGATACATGAAAGAGATAGTACAGGTTTAAATCAATCAACTGTTTGAATGTGAAAACAATAACTGTTGCAGTACCGTACTCCATAATCTGACTATTGTCATCCACAGGCAGTCGTCATGATGATGTTTAAAAAAAATATAATAATAATGATGATAGGGTGGTGTAATATACTCTTTGAACTTAGTGTACTGTAGGGGTACTGTAGTGGTACGGCAGTTGTGAGGAGGCATGGGAAGTTCTACTGTCATCATTGCAGTCATGAAGACTAATACTCAAAATCTTATTAATTACCCAAAAAAATGAAAAAAAATAGTGAAAAATGTGAATATTTACAAAAAAATATTTTAAAAATAATTAAATTACATTATTTTGTGTTGGTTAACAATTAGTTTACTTTGGTTGGCCTAAATTCCTGACGATGACGTCACGAACTTGCGGGTAGCTTCCAAGATGGCGCACGATGTTGACAGTGTTTGTTCTAACGTACATTTTGAGTGTTTCAATGCATCTTAATGCGGATAAATTGGTTGTTGATGAAATTTGGTTGCTACAGACACAGTAAGTGCCCATGTTAGAATTTATGCTAATGTGTTGTTGTTTGTTTAGTTTAAATTCTTACAGCCACGAAGTTCCCGTACTCAATGCTATGACTGATATATGTAAAAAGCTAAAAAGCTCTTAACTATCACACACAATCAATTTAATTTTTTATAATTTTGTTTCGGTCTGGTAAAAGTTTCAAGTTTACCAGACCGAATGTCCTGTTACATTTTGGCAGTTTCGCGGAGACTGCATTATTCATTGGCCGACTGATTCCTCTATGTTGCCCCTAGTCCTTTGACACGGCAGTGATCGTGCGAATAGACTTGTGGAGTTTCAAGACGAGGATGGGTATACGCGCACAAGCATTCGGCGGTTTTCGGCTTTCATCGCTATAACTCTATATATATATGCGCGTAGTATTCATTATGTGGGTGGGGTATCGACCTACGAACATTTCTGCTGCCAAAGTCGCCAGCACATAACAATAATATTTGTATATCAACTTGATAACTATTTTGGGGGGCATTTTTTATACAAGATCTAACATAAGTGATGTTTGTTCATGGTATCTATTTGTATACGACCGTTTTTAAAAAACGGTACGTGTTATGTTTTACCGCGAAAAAATATTTGTTAACAAAAATATCACCTTAGCCATTTTTTCTACTTTTTTGTATCCAATTCTATATCATTTCAACTTTACACATCTCTGCCTAAATTAGTATACATGTTTAGCACAACGAGATGAAGAATTATGCTATTGAGTTTGAAACAGGGGGGGAGGGGACGGGGGGCGGGGGAGGGGGGGGGGGGGGTCCAGGGGGTAAACATACTTGATTAGTTGGATGACTTTTTTCGTGGCCTAGGTTTCAGGAAATCGCATCTGCGGCGATCTGGCATTTAAAAATTTCCTGGGCGAACACTTTACGATGCGCTTTGCGCTCACGGAGGTCGGCTATGCCGACTTGTAATCATAGACCCCCCCCCCCCCCCCCCCCCCCCCCCCCCCCCCCCCCCCCCCCCCCCCCCCCCCCCCCCCCCCCCCCCCCCCCCCCCCCCCCCCCCCCCCCCCCCCCCCCCCCCCCCCCCCCCCCCCCCCCCCCCCCCCCCCCCCCCCCCCCCCCCCCCCCCCCCCCCCCCCCCCCCCCCCCCCCCACCCCCCCCCCCCCCCCCCCCCCCCCCCCCCCCCCCCCACCCCCCCCCCCCCCCCCCCCCCCCTCCCTCTGTCTGTATCCACGCCTGAATGTTTATTGCCTTGGTGACAGCTTCACATTTCTGCATCTTCGCTTTCTGGCCCATCTTCGACTGGCGTATTTTGTGACTTACGGCACTCTTGTTAAGGGTTTAATTACTAATAGCATAAGTGTCACGCCAGGGTGACACCGGGCTAGTTTACTGAAGGGGCACCTCCACGATTCTGGAACAGGTAGGTATAGTTCAACAGTATACGTCATCATGATCAGGATGAAGATCCAATGTTAGAGTTCCGTTAATTAACTCCGGCTTCCGCCATGATGGGAATGACGTACTAATGACGTCGTAAAGTTACTTGTAACTATAAGATACAGAGCCTACTTGGGCGGATGGGGCCAATAACACATAGGTGAACGTCCTTAGAGATTCATCGTCCTTGGACGGAATGACGTCACCGGAATGATGCCCCACTCGATACGCCCTTGGTCCACTCGGAGCAGAGTCCCCGCTGGTACACGGTGTCGTGTTGTGGACTCCAGAATAAATAGATATGTGTTGCGTACTGGTTCTACGCATACACATAGGATGGACGTGCCGTCGCTGGTTGCTGACTGGCTGGTTACCTGGCTGGTGTACTGACTGGGTCTACAAAACACCAACGGTGTTGTTACCAGAATGTAACGTGTTATAGTCTAAATGATAGTCACAGTAGTGCACATGAAATCAATATTATGATAGCATGGCAATACTAAACAACATCATATATTACAATGATGAAACATGATAAATTGCAATGTACACAAAGCTATTTTCACTAATTGGAAGAAGGCGGCTGATGGAATTCATAAGTCAGAAAATGCGATATAACACATTAATAAACCGTGACAGCCACTATATCCAGTGTACCCAACGATATATATCTTCACAGCCTTACATGTGAATACAGACGTCATTCACAGTTATTTACCATTAGTAAACAAACATTTGATTGCGACAGGCCTTACCCTGATCAGACTTAATAAAGAGCAACTGTGCCAAGTATTTTCCTGTGCAGACTCACATTATTACATTACTAATGATAAACACTGTATACTCTAATCAGACTTTAGGATTCCACAGGCTGACCCAAAGCATCAGTGATTGAAATAAATTATACTTCACATCATGTCCTTATTGCAGCTTACTGATGTATAAATCAGTGCAGTCTGTCTGATCTGGTCTATCCTGGTCGCAATAGCATTTACAATACATTGTGAACGTATATATGACTTAATAAAATGAATGTACAGACGACTGGGTTAGGAGTCTACATGTGTCCCACATAGAGTAAATGAAAGTCGTTCAGAAAATTCACGTTACAATTGTGACATGTTAAAATTGGCAATATTCTCATGTAATGTACATGGCGCAGAACTGATATTGGACTGAATCGTAATATAAAATGCATAGCTAATGTTAGTGAACATTTCAATCGTGTTCGCCCTTCGTTTACAAATACAATAAAGTGCTAATGCAATTAGTCAGTGACATGCAACAAAAACACATGAGAATAATATGCCTTACAATACTCACTGAGTGCTCCCACATGCCAGTCCTGTAATCGTTATCATTTACACGTGAACACGACGAATTAATGAATCAATACGATTTGATGAAGGGAGATAATCTACATCAGCGGATACATGCCATACGGCTTTTATTGACCAAGTGTTTGGTCGAAACTGGTCCAAATAACTCAGTATTAATGAAATAGTGCAGTATTATCGAGGATACGATAACAATGCGGAGAATTTCCGGTCTTAGCAAGATTCAGACTTAAATGGCAGCATTAGAAAGTAACTACAAACATATGTACTCACCAATTCCCAGTGAAAGCTTGCGATCCAATGTGTCACAAGAATGTAATTGAGTGTCCGACTGATAGTATATGGTGCTAGATCAAATATATATGCCCACCCCGACGCACAAATGTCCTCATGTAGTCTGCCTGTCAATGTAAAACTATGTGCCAACGTTTGGCTTACAATTTTGCGTAAGTGGACTAATGTTATAACAGTCAGTCTAGCTCATGAGATATCTGGTGAATTAATCTGAAATACTTCAGTCATAAGTAGATATGACCTACTAGGTAATTATGCTAGCATTCAAGTCTGCATAAACAGTGTAAATCACCCAGATTTAACCAGTGCAAAATCCAATACTGGTGGTCTGTGCACGGTTTCTGATAAAGCGCTATTCTCTCCAGCGGTGTATTCCACGGGAGCGATATTTCACACATGAATATCGATTCGATCGTCTGTACTAGAATATTCGTTTATTGTGCTCTAGACTAGTATTGTGTGACCCGTGTTACAAATAATGGATGATAAAGGAAATAGTCGGCTACGATTCGTGACAATAAGAAACGAGGCTAAGCCGACTTCTAGTCAGACCAAGCAGCAGCAACCATACTCTCGTATTGTTCATACCCAGAGTTACGGTGCCCCCATATAGGTTTCCCTTGTCGAGTAGGGAATCACATCTGATTCACAATTTAGCAGTTAATTGTAACATATATATTCTGTATTTTTCAAGTGAAAGAAACTTTGTGGTTCTGAAATACATGTTAGTACGATTAGAACAATAAATATTGCCTTTCCAATGCAATCTACATCTGTAAATTTATAACAGAGTTCAGAGCTATTGAAATATGTTCATTTCATAATACTGATATTCATTTATGTGAAATAAGTATAGAAAATGTAGCATAATTAACAGATAAAGTGTGAATAATATCTGATTCGCTATTCTACAGTACATATTGGTGCATGTGAAATCCCCACCTGGGGAATCTAATTTCATTGTACATCAAATTCTGTCTTAGGACTAAGCCTAGTGTTTACCAATGGTTTTTGGTTGCTAATTGAACATAAACACGGAATAACTCAATGGAAATATTTTTTGCTGAACGAAATATTACATTCAGCAATCAATGTGTTTATATATCATATGTTACATAGTCAATAGGATAAGCAGAATATGTGGGTGTCGGCCACTGGTACTAAACGTGAACCGGTCCATAGTGGGTTCACTTCAAACATCTCGTGAACCAGTTTATCGTATCTGTGACAAGTATTTCCATTTAGATAATGTAACATAGTCATTTAAAAAAGTAAATGTCAGCAAATATTGGCTATATTGCAAGAAATAAATTGCATATTTTAGTTACAGTATGACTATAAAAACAAATATATAGATTGCAAAATGGGAAACAGTGTAGACTGTGAATGCAAGTTTCCCCTGTAGATCTATTGCCTCAAAAAGTGATTATGTACAATATGGGAAACAGTGTAGATCCGACCAGACTGTGTGTGCACATTTCCATATATAGCATCAACAAGTGGCTATGTACAAGATGGGAAACAGTGTAGATCCTGATCAGACTGTGTGGGCATATTCCAATGTATATATAAATAGCATCAACAAGTAGCTATGTACAAAATGGGAAACCATATAGCTATATAACATCAATCATTCTTTTTTATTATTATTTAGCAATATAGTACTTCAAACACTTTAGCCGAAAAACTATCCCACCCTTCGATAATTGGATTAATCCTGCTATGCAATCAATAGAAAATAACTGACCATCAGGCTAGTGACATCGAGTAACGATTTTCACGAAACATATGAACATATTTTGTAACGAATACGGATGAAATACGGTAATATGACACAATTGTTGTGTTGTTTTATTAAATTATAATAATTATCATTATTATTCATTATATTACATTGTACAACATCATACAAGATATATACTATCAAAAACTCTGAAAAACAAATAAAATAAAAATTATACCTGATTTTTTGTGGGGCCGTTTTGACCAAATATGGGCCGTTTTGACCATTTATTTTTGACAGGGGGCCGTTTTGACCAATTTAGGCGGGCCGTTTTGACCAATTTAGGCGGGCCGTTTTGATCAGGGGCCGTTTTTACTGTAATACACCCCGTACACGGTGTCACTAGATGGCGCAATGGGATAATGGTGGATAATGGGGAGAATGGGGATAATGGTGATTAATATGGTGGATAATGGTGGACTTAAAAACAAAATAATGTATACACAGTATATTAATGACATATTATATGCATATGGAGTCCATATATGTCAGATATATTAACTTATACGGCTTTAGGCGACGGCGTAATGACCAATTTCACACCGGCGCAATGGTGAGCTGGCGTAATGGTGATTGTCATGATGGATAATGGTGAATATTGATAGTATAATGGTGGATAATGGTGGATTTAAAAACAAAATAATGTTTACACAGTATAGTAATGACATAATATATGCATATGGAGTCCATATATGTCGGATATATTAACTTATATGGCTTTAGGCGGCGGCGTAATGACTAATTTCACGCTGGCGTAATGGTGATTGCCATGATGGATACTGGTGAGTATTGGTAGATTTAAAAACAAATAAACGTATAAGTAGTTCATATGCGCCAGATGTATCAACTGATATTGCTTTAAATGTCGGTATAGTGCAAATTGCACACCGGCGTAATGGTGAACTGGCGTAATGGTGCAAGAATGGGGTGGATAATGGTAGATTTGAAAACACATTAATGTGTATGCAGTATATTAATGACACAATATAAACATAAGGAGTTCATATACGTCAGAAATTTCAACTTATGTGGCTTTACGCGACGGCATAATCATTAAATCCACACCGACGTAATCGTGAACTAGCGTCATTGAAAATTAATAAATATTAAACCGTGTACTGTAAGCCATGATCAGACTACGGGTGTACAGACAGGCTTTTAAAAAAGGCGATCAATATGCGTCGCACTACGATAATAATGGTGATATTCGCATATGATGATTGATGTTGACGCGTGTTTGAACTGTTTTGTTGTCCTGTCTGTTTACCAATGTGATAAACGGTGTGATCAGTAAATTAATAATTGGATTATACAAATTGTGCGAACAATACATCGCCGTAAGTGAACTTGATTGAATGCCGATCACAGGGCAACATGTTTTGATCAACACTCCAAATCAATTAGTCACTTGACGACATAAACAAATTGTCCTTATTCACATTCGATCATACGTACCAACAGAATCATGAAATTTTACGATACTTGACATCGGGTATCCACAAAAAAAGATCAATGTAGACATTGGTTTTGAAAAGAATCGGGGGTGGGTTTGACAGTACCAGCTGGAGGTATATGCATTGTACACTCTGACACATTCGACTAAGTAAAAAAAGTTGTCCATGTAGATTATTTGCAATAATGTATACCTTAAGCAGGTACTGCCCACCCCCACCCCAGTGCCGTAGCCAGAGGTTCGAAATAGCCGAGGCCAACATAAGCGGCGGAAGACGATAATTATTGGGGGTGGAAGTGTGGAGGGCCCGAAGGGCCCGAGTTTGCTAGGCGGGTCCGGGGGCATGCCCACCCTGAAAATTTTGAAATCAAAGTGGTCTGAAACGCCATTTCCTGCATTCTCAGCAAAGTCTGAGCACATACTATGACTCCCATTTTTCCTATATTGGAATAAAAAAAAAAAAGAAAAAAAATCGTGAAAAAACGGACGAGGCCATGGCCTCGTCTGGCCTCAACGTGACTACGGCACTGCACCCCCAAGTCTTGTCAATACCAGTGTAGATATTTCTTATGGAAACATATAATGTAGTTCCTGGACCGCTCAGGTTCTACATCGTTCTACAAATCTGAGGCATCTATTTCGCGGAATCATTGCCAATGTATTCAACGTATTATTCCGTGGTACTGCTTTTCTCATGAATTAGTTTTTTCTTTGATTCTGTGTTTGTTCAAATTCGCATTTATTGTAATCGTTTCATTCATTCGGCTCATATTTAAGGGTGGGAATTGGCTCGAACACCTTCCATACCCGGGATATATTGCCCAGTAAAGAAGCAGGCCGATGGTCGTCGGTCTGGTTTATATTTCCGAAT
This sequence comes from Conchocele bisecta, assembly GCA_029237695.1. Taxonomy (NCBI): domain Eukaryota; kingdom Metazoa; phylum Mollusca; class Bivalvia; order Lucinida; family Thyasiridae; genus Conchocele; species Conchocele bisecta. The sequence continues at coordinate 53,624,502 of CM055281.1, forward strand.
TTTGATAAATGTTGCATTTATAATTCAGGCTCCAAAAATGTGCGTCAAATATAGGAGAATCTATGCAGGTATGGTAACCTATAATTTGAGGCCTCCTATAGCACCCATCAGCTTATATGTGTGTGATATAGTATGGCTGGGTATCGATTATAGATGATTGAGGGGAACCCATACTAGTTTACGTGATTTGTGCGTTTTGAGTGGCACACGGACTGGTCAAATGAAATTAAGTGGCGAGTATACTATCCGAGTCACTAATGTCTAGCAAGTGTGCACTACGAAATTAAGTTATTGTCACATTTAGTCCCAATCCTACCTAATCACCATCGAGAAGAGAAGAGAAGAGAAGAAGAAAGTGATTTCTGACGGTATGGTATTTGACGTGTCACCCTCACCCTATGTTAGTGTGCTGTATCAGAATGCTATATTAACCTATCATGATAACCGTGGTTGCTGATTTTGTGTTGTTAATTGGGTTTTATATATATATTTTTCTTTGTTTATTTACTAGCATTTATTTTAATTTTAGTTTAGTTTTGAGTCACCTACCACACCGTCAGATTTTGCCGAAATAGACTAATACACAATTAAATCGTTTTATTTTTGTCTATATTGGAGTAATGCAGATTGTCAATTTCGACATAAAAAGCCAATTACTCCTGGTGGAGGAAACCTCCAGTTTCCCCTGTAGCTCCGGAGTCCCTGTAGTAAAGCTCAAAAAAAAACCTCAAAAGGAGGCGATTTTGCACAACTACTCTCAACCAGCTGACTACCTCACCCCACTGACTCACTCAATAACTTAGCCCAATTCCATTGAATTAGTGGACCACATCAACCCATCCATACACCCGCCAACCACACACCACATCACTTAGCCCAGCCCCCATTCAATCAATCAATCAATCACACACACACACACACACGCACGCACGCACTCACGCACGCACGCATGCACGCACGCACACACACTCACGCACGCAGGCACACACAGACGTACATACACATATACATATGTACACACACATATATACCCATACACACATATACACACATACATATATATATATGCATACACACATCCACACACACACACACATACATATATATATATATATACACACACCCACACACACACACGCATATACATACATATATATACATATATATACACATATACATACACACATACATACACATACATACACACATACACATATATATACGTACCACCTCAAAGACCCCTCGGCATCACGGCGTTCCATTGTTCTGTAAAGTGACGGGAGATGGACATGCATGGTTAGTGACAAAATGGGTCCCCCCAGTCAGTATCGGGGTCATTTGTAAGTTGTCACTGGTCATGTCGTTTACGTCTACGAGTCGTGTTGCCCTGTCAATATTGTCAGTGGTTGGCCACTGTTATTGGTCTTTGTTATTAAAAGTAGATTTAGGAAGATGCAAATAAAAATATGGTAAATGATTTGTGCAGATTTGCATGTATGGTTATCCCCACCCGCTAAAATACCGGCCCCCGCATGTAAGCAGTCACTACTTTATAATTTAATAGATAGAGCACTATGTGTCCGGTGGTGAGCAGACCGGATCGTTCGTTTCCCAGCGGGGGTCCCCGATTGGGCATTCCCTACCTGAAAGATCCCTTGGGTTAGTACCAGTCAAGCCCACCCGCCCGGACATTTCATAACGCTATAGATTTCGTAACTGCTCTACTTTAGACCTGATCACGAGCAGACTGTAATGCGCAATGCTGTTAACTTCATGAGTGCTCATCATTGGAGGCCGGACGTTAATAGTTGTTAGTTGATTATAGGCTTAATTGTGCATATACAATTTTGTATATGCTAGGATATGACTACGGGCTGGCAATATGTTCGTTAGGGTGCACTCTGTGCCTGCCTCGGGAGAAGAACCCGCCAAATATATTGGAACTCGGGTAATTCGGACATTCCCCGTTGAAGTTATATATTGCCAGCATTTCGCCACACCCCGCATATACTTTATGATTGTATTACGTTTGATATGATTTGATATTTATCTTATTATGTTGTTAGTAATGGTCAGTCAGTGTGGGGTACTGCTCCCCATACGCCGTTCACCATGTAATCACCGTAAGTCGTTACGATACAACATATGTACAACCTATCGTGATATTACTTAATTATATCTGGACGAAGCCTACATGGTCCAATGTAACCTCTGTCACTTAGTTGGCCCACTTCGTTGACTGTATACCCTCTGCCATCCTCAGTTACTACCTCTATATCTTGGTCTTTAGGTTATCAGTTTGAATTTAAAACTATACTGTTGTTTTTGGAGCAGCGGTATTTACATTTTACCCAGTATCCTGTTTCCTTTATGTACTCTAATAAAGCTAGATGCATTTCGGCTTCACATTCCTTAGGAGGGAATACTATATGATAATGTGAAGGTGTAATGTTGTGTTTAAGGCAAGACGCTTTTAGATCTTCTCGCGATGTGCTATGGGCGGGGCAATTGAAGAAATAATGCCAAGGATCTTCAATTTCGTCCTCGTCACAATTTGAACAATTCATTTTATCTTCACTACTATTATTTTCATGATGGTAATAGATTAGAATTTTATGCCAATTTCTTTCTGCCTAGCCTTAGTCTGGATATAATTATGTCTGCTCTCCTATCTTTACTATACAATTTACATTTTGTAGGGATGGTGGGGCACATTGCTTGCAAAATATGTCCACCATTTTTGCCTAAGTGTTCATTATTCCACCTTGTTTGCCACTTTGACCTACATTTTTGTTTGATGAGAGAATATATTTCATGATGTGTTGGTAATGTTGCTTCATTGTTTCCTATTAAATGCGCTGTGCCTGCAGCCCTATCAGCGTCTTCGTTACCGGGTATTCCAATATGGGAAGGGACCCAATCTATGTTTATTAGCTTGCCTTTAGATATTGTATTGCTTATTCATGTTTTAATGAGATGTATTTTGTCAGGTCTTGTTTTAGAAGTACCTGAGTTGATTGCTTGGACGGAGCTTAGTGAATCAGTTAAGATGACTGTATCCTTATAATTATCTAATGTTAGGTTATAAATGAGGGCCTTCTCGATTGCTATTAATTCTGATGTGAATACTGTTAGTGTGGAAGTCAGCTTGTATTGTTCTACGTAATTTAAATGTGGTATCACGAAAGCTGCGGATGTGATGCCTTGTTCGATATTGTTGCTACCGTCCGTGTAAATTTGCAGGCTATCTTTCCATTTTTTGTTTATGTGGTCTGTTGCTAGTTTTAGGTTAATAATTGGATCCATTGTCTTATTTTTTATTATTTCTGTTAGATCTGATTGTGCAGTTATTTCGAAAGGATAGTAAGGTATATGGGTCTGATACGGCTGCATTTCACAATCATTCAGTCCATATTCTTGAGTTAGTATTTGGGCATTCATAGCGTAACATGTTTGTAATTTCCTACCTGTGGATTTTGCTTTTTTAATTTTGTTTGCTTCTTTATCGTTATGTTTGTTTTTATACTTTTGATTATTTTCTTTTATGGTTGCTTCTTTTTTAAGTCTTATTCTGTTATATTTGTATACCGCCTAGGTCGTATTTGTTCGTTAACTGGCAGGTTTACACCATGTGGCTGGGTGCGCGCCCAATATTTGATTAGATTTCCTTCACGCCTCAGATCTAATGGTTCTACTACGGTTTCTACCTCGACTGCAGCGGCTCTAGTTGATTTATATGCACCTGTTGCCACTTTGAGGGCCGCTCTTTGAATTAGTTATAGTTTAGCTAAGTGTTCCGCTGCAGCGTCTTTATACAGCATGCTGCCATAGTCCATTTTTGATAATAATAGAGCTTTGTACAACAATAGAAGGGATAGTTTATCCGCTCCATATGACGTACCCGATACTAGTTTCATTAAGTTGAGATCTTTTCTACAGCGTTGGACTATGTTATTTATATGTGTTCCCCAGGTAAGTCGATCGTCCAAATACATACCCAGGAATTTTACACATTTTGTGTATGGTATTGCTTGATTGTTTACCATTAGATCTTTAATTTTATAAGTTTGTTCTCTTATGTATGCATACCGCTGCTCCTCATTTTTATAGCAGAGTAATCCACCGCCATGAAATATGACTGCCTCAGTTTTAAGCGGGGAGATTTTAAAGCCCCATTTGTTTTGCCAAATTGTTATTTTATCTAGTGCTGTCTGTATTACCCCCAGGGCTACTCTGAGATCTGTATGCTCTTTCCAGATCGCGCCGTCGTCGGCAAATTGTGACAGGCCTGGTTTTGTGTTTGTACTCATACTGTTTAATTCTGTATATAATGTATCTATCATGACATTAAATAGTGTCGGGCTTATGACACTACCCTGGGGGCTGCCATTATCAATACTTTGCAATTCTGAATGCTCTGTGCCTATTCTTACTCTAATTTTTCTGCCCGTCAGAAAGTTATCTAACCATAGCAACATTCTGTTGTTTACGCCCTTCCCGATTAGTTGTTCTATTGCTCCCTTTGTCCACATTAGGTCAAAGGCTTTTTCTGAGTCTAGAAATACAGCTACGACTAGTTTTTTTTCCATTTGTGCTGTTTTAATGATTGTTTCTAATCGAGCTAGTTGATCCATCGTGGATCTATGATTTCTAAATCCTGACTGGGTTGGGCCAATTTTCTGATTAGATTCAAAATGATGTTTTAGTCTGATGGCCACCATAGTTTCCATTAATTTACATATTACAGATGTTAGTGAAATGGGTCTGTATGAGGCTAGTAGAGTTGCATCCTTGTTTGGTTTGATTATTGGGATAATGGTAGCCTCTTTCCAAGCGTCAGGCAGGGAGCCTTCGGCCAGGATTTATTTATTAGCAGGAGCAGTTGTTCCATTGATTCATGTGGTAATTGTTTAAGTATATTATAATGTATTTTATCTGCTCCTGGTGCTGTACTTTTTTTAGTTTTAAGGGCAGCTTTAAGTTCCGACATTATAAATGACCTATTGAGGCAGTCCAGTATTCAGGTCTGGTGTCAGAGTATGGTTGTCTATCTTAGCTTGTATTTTCGGGTCTCTTTTATCTTTTTCTATTCTGAAATTCTGATGATTAAATTATTGTTGCTAGAACAAACAAATTATTTGTTCAATGATCTGTGAGTACCTCTGCTTTTTGTTTTTCATCGCATATTAATGTATTATCATGTGATAATGGGGGCATGTGTTGTGTTGGTTTACCTCTTAGTCGATTAAATAAATTCCAGACTTCTTTACTTGTTTTATCTTTCGTAATTGCTGATATAAAATTCGCCCAACCTTTCTCTTTTGCTGTTTTAATGGTTTCAGACGCCAGGCTCTTGCTTCCAAGTATTCCTCTCGCCTTCTTTGTTTTAGTTGTACATGATATTTATAGGCTTGTTTCCATCTTCGCAGACAGTTTTCCCTGTTTTTAATGGCTTCTGTGCAAGCGGGTGTCCACCAGGGATTGGTAGGGCGATTATGTGCTTTACCACTTGTCTGTGGTATGCTTTCTTTACTTATTCCGTAGAGTGTGCTCACAAATTCATCGTGATAGTCTTTTGTATCTAAATTCGCATCGATATGTAACCTAGTGGTGCATAGTTGATGGAAGAGTTCCCAGTTTGCATGACCTAACTTCCATTTGGAATTGTTGCGGGAGTTCTCTTGTGATAATGGGTACAGACTTTAGTAATAATCGGATAGTGATCGCTGCCTAGTGTTGAGTTGTGGATGGTCCACGAGGCCAAGGAAGCTAGAGCTGGTGTAGCTAATGTGATGTCTGGTGCAGATCCTATACTTTTAGCCCTTGGTAGATGGGATGAGTCGTATGTTTCTGAGCCATTATTTAGTATAACGTAATTAGTATTATCTAGGAATGTTATAATTTCATCACCTATTTTGTTTACTTTATTTAAAATAATGAATGTCCCAAAGTGGATTATGTCCGTTAAAGTCACCCAATATCAGTGTTTTGTTACTAACTTGTTTTATTACCTTGTATAAGTTTTGTAGAAGGTTTTCGGTTTTATGAATACTCGGACTTATGTAGACATTCAGAATGTCAATGTTGCCTTTACTGCTTAATATCTTAACTCCGAGTTATAGGTATTATTATTTTCTTTAAGATGACTTGTTTTAAATTCTATGCTTGATATACCATTTTTCACGAATATGCCTACACCGCTTCCTTTGGTTGAGTTCGTTGAGTGAGATTTCAGATTATACCCTGGCAATGTTGTAGGTTTTGGCATTTCCTGTAGACATAATACATCGGGTGACATGATGTCGTTTTCTATTGCATTCACCAGCTCACTTTTTGTTTTGACAAATCCCCGGCAGTTCCATTGAAGGACTGTCAGGGTCTGGTTGGTTTTAGTTCCGTTTCTACCCATACTATTCTTTTTATTTATTACATATGTTTATGTTTTATTGTATATCAGGAAGTCTTAGTCCGTGACGCTTAGTCGCTATTATTTCACTTAGCGGTGTCATATTTGATTCCATTTCTGGCTCATTTAGTTGCACTGGTCTCCTATTTGGTGATATTTTGTCTTGTCTTATAAGAGTTATTTTTGGTATATTGTTCTTGTTTTGTTTCTGCTGCGAGTCTTTGCCTGTCTTTATTATTGGTCCATGTTTTTGTTGCCATACGTTTGCTTTCCTTTTTTATTTTTATTGCTTCGTCTCTACCTTTAGACGCTTTATTGGTCTATGGAAGATTCACAGTGTTAGGGGCTAACTTTTGTCTATTAAGTGTTATTTTGTGTACTGTTTTTACTGGACTTGCCGCTGGGCTAACATTGGGTGTGGATGTTGTGACCTTATTGTTTGTTTCATTTTTGTTTTTAGCAGTGATCGTCTGGCAATTTTGAACGTCGCTCATATTTTTAGGGTTAATGTTATCGCTTGAACTATTGTTAGATATGTCAGACAGTCCAAGCCCAGAACCCGGTGAGTCGGGGGTATCCGGCATGGGCTGTGCCGATTTTGGTGATTTGGTTGTCAGGAGTGAGTCCATACTTGGAGGATTAGAAGGCATCTCTTCTTCACAGATACCTATGCCTAAGTCTATTATCTCATCCACACTATCTATAATTTTATTTGATTTTCCACTACTGTTTGCTATTGCTGGATGCGGGTGGTTGTTATCTGATATGTAAGTGCTAAATAGGCTTTTCGCCGCTGTTGTGTCGCAACTATTCTTTCTTATTTTTGTGGGTGGGTAGTAGGTAGATATATCCTTCCTTACTGTTTCAATGATTATGTCATCACCGGTATCGGTGGCAACATTATTATGTACGTTGGAGGGCTCTGTATTTAAATGTGAGCTGGTTATCTGACCTATAATTCCATCAGTTTGGATACCTAATTGTCTTTCGAGTGCTAGTTCGATTGCTGTCACGAGATCAAAAACTTGCTGTTTAGTAATATAGTCCTTCATTGATTGTTTGTTAATGTCTTTTTGGGGAGTTTGGTAATCTTTGTAAGATGTTTCATGGGCTCTCTTTCGTTTATTAGTTTTAGGTGTAGCTGGTATATGAGTTTTCTCTGGCGTTCGCTTGTTATAGTCTGTTTGCGGAAACTTATTCTTAATTTGTTCCTGATTCACGTTAATATTTGGGGTTTGAAGTTGTTCTTTTAGTGCGTTTCTAGTGAGCTGTCTTAGTGTTGTTTTTTTGGGCGAGTTGTTCTTTGTATCTGAGAAACATAGGACAGTACGGATCACTAGCCCTATGTCCACATTCATGTTGTTGAACCACGTAGCAGTTGTTGCAAAATTCTTGAGCTCGTGTATTTTTGTATGTGCACGCCGTGTAAGTGTGTGAGTAGCCACAGATGGGACATACTGTTTTATTGTTTTTGCAATTGTTTTGCTTATGACCGAATTGTTGGCATTTGTTACATCTAATGGGACGTGATATCGTGATGCCTATGTTGATGTCATTTCCGCAATTGATGTAGCTAGCAGGTGTTATGGTGAATGGTAGAGTGGGTGAGTTAAATTTAATTAGAAGTGTTGACTTGTTTTTGCCTATGTGATGTGCTTCAGTTATTTTGTTTTTTCCAGCGTCTAGTGCTGTCATTAGTTCTTCTTTGTTAAGTCGCGTGAAGTCTGGATGATCTGCAATCCCCAGAGTGACTGTTTGGTTTGGTTGTTGTTTAGTGGATGGGTGTTGTCTGTTTGTGTTTTGGTGCGACAAGTGTCTGAACTCAACTCCGTTCATGCCAACTGGGGTTGTGAAGCTTTTTCCTTTGTTAGTGTAGCGATTCGGTAGTTTAATTTTGAAGATGTCTAGTGCATCCATGCCACAGCTGATTTCGGCTTGACTTATATCTATTGTAATCGTAATAAAGGATCCTTTTAATCATCACAGTAATTAAGGACTTTGATATCCCGACCCAAGCAATTATCTTGCCTTATTGTAACGTAAGCCAATCATAAATATTCACATTATTAAACTTGTATTATCCAATCAAATATGTAACTCTAAATAATGAATTTGATATATAATGACCGTATTATTCTTTATCAATATAATATTCATCCTTTATGTTTTATGCATAATCTCGTATTATACTACATACTGTGTTTATTCTCGGAATTACGATTTGATTGTGTTTGGACATATAATTTGTAGTGTGACATTTTGTGTATGGACTTTATTGTATGTTCATAAGTATTATATTAACATAACGTTAGAATGACCAAGGGTCGTTCTAGGAAAGCACGATTTCCGTGTGGAGGATGCATGAAAGACTGCGAAACAGACTGTCTTCTTTGCGAGGTAAGTAGTAATATAACTATACAGTTACACAGTATACAGTTACACATCGACGGTGCAGTAGCCAAACGTCGTAACTGCTATGTTAAACCATACATGTAGCAGTCACGACCGTCGGTTATTGGATCATCGACATATGTACATGGATAATATGTAACAAGTTAGAACACGTTCTTCCACATGTACCAAGAGAAACGTCGACCAACGGTCTTGTCCTGCATTATGCTACAAATCAGTCGCTTTGATGTAATGACGTGCCACAATGTTGATTTCTCCGTGATCCACGCATGTCAGATGTGCAGGTGTGGGGTAAACCGGATTTTGCCCAGATGGTGGATTAGTGGTATCATAGCCTTGGGGGCGTGAAAATCTTATATTCTGTTTAAACTTTTCAATTAGAAACATTGATGGAAAATGCTGGAAACTTGTCCTGTTTTCTTATTTTGAAGATGTAATGAAGGCAATATATATACAGAAGATAAATGATAGAGTATTATATTATATATTTTCTTATTTTCAAAGCAAATACATAATTTACAGCACATTGATACATTCAAAATTTCCTGTTAGTTCAATTAAAATGGCAAGTTTAGAATCGTCTAATTCAGATGATTCTAATGGACTCAACTATATATTCTCATTTTGTCCTATGGAAATATAAAAAAAATAATTATACATTCTGATTTGCCTGTAAAAATAAACTGGAATTCAAAAGGCGGAATCAGGAATAAACCAGAGTAGTATAGAGGGAGTCAAAATGATAACAGCAACCATTGTGCCGTTATTGATAGGTATTGTAGCTCCCACCACCAACAAAAAGTTGGTGGTGGTTATTGAATGAGAAAGTGGTCTTGTAGTCCCAATTATATTGGAGATTGTCATACCAGATCCGAGTCACTGTTATGTCCACCATGCGGTGGCACTCAGGCTACGCATCGACTGATTAACAACGAATTACGTGCTCGCAAGTATTAAATCAGAAAGTCAGTTATAAAGATAAAACCGATATTGTATCAACGTTAAACAGCGTTCCTATCCGACCGCTGCAGTGTATTTCACCTTATCGAGGCCACGATGTGTATTGATTTAAACACACACAGTAGTAGTGAGAACGGAGCATTTCAATCTACGATGCAGCCGCATCCAGGGCGGAGGGCGGAATTTACAACTGTTCCCTACTTGGACAGTTTGTGGTTTATAGAAATGTATGGTGGCCGGTGGGTGACATACTCACGGTGGTGTTGTAACTTTTTGGGATATTTTATATTCCAACACCGCATTTTCCTCCTCCAATATAGCTAATTTATTCCGTAGATCAGCAACTAATTCTACCAACTCTAGTCTACCACGTTCACCTTTAGCCACCTGGCAGCGCAGTTGCTTATGTATACAAAGAGTTTGGACACTAACGAATTTACAAGGGCATCTGTGGCATTGGAATTGTGGGGCGGCACAAGGATCTTTCTTTGTTAGATGCCTTCGCAGGTTGGCTGGTCGTGCAAAAGTTTTACAACATGTAACACACTCCATTTATACCTATAGCAATTTCTGTTCAATTGGGTGTCACAATTGAACAGAAATTTTCATAGGTTGTATTATCGATTATTTATCGGAAAATATGACAACTATTACAACCTTATGTTATTGTGACACCCAATTGAACAGATACATTTCATAGGTTATATCATACCAACGTATATATACCAACATATACTGAAATAAAAAAATGCCTACCACAATTAATCAGGTTCAGATTGAAACGTTGAGAGCCGAGGCTAAATCTCTTGGTATTGTCTATAGCAACCGTCTGCGCGTTCATGGGTTAAATAAGCTGATAAACGCTATAAAGAATGAGGCATTTACACGTCGAGTAGGTAGGGCATACTCCAGAGGTGCCTTCACAAATGCCGTCTTGGGGTCTCAGGAGTTAACCACTCAAATAGGAAAACGACTACAAGTAGAGAGTATAATTGGACTGAGAACGGCCGCCCTGCCGGCTTCTCCCGCCGTAGTTAAACAAAGCGTAAACTTAAAACCGCCCTCCTACACGCGATAGCTGACGAGGGCGATGCTATTCTAGCGGTTAGAGACGAAGAGATGGAGAAAGTCGAGCAGGGTAGACGCACGTTCACGTTCTCATTTAGGAAACACGTAGAAAAGGAAATACCTGATAGGATAGTAGAGAAATTAACTTCTCATCTGACAACAAACTTCCACCTAAGATATTCATACTCCTACAAACTACAACACATTGAGGAAAAAGATCACCGAGGTCGCGCAAAGACGATAATATTTAATAAGAATCTTGGGGGGAGTAGGTGGATGGACTCCTTAGGTGAAGTAGAGAAATGGGCGAAAGATAACGAGAAAAAGAGGATGGATATAGATAAAGTCGAGAGGCCCAACACGAAATGGACGTTCGTGAGGTGGGAGCAGGTTTATATACAACTAGTGCAGGGAACACGAGGAGTAGATCTCGGGCTGACTTCCAAACACGCGGCTGGTGGACCTCTCCCAGACTGGCTGAGGAATAAGAAAGGTATGTACTCGTTAGACAAATACAACGATGAGCTGTGTCTATTCAGGTGCCTGGCCATTCACGACGGGGCTTACCCAGACAGGTGTACCGCCCAAGCCAGAGAGATGAATGCTAAGTATTTCGGTAAGAGAGAGCCTGGGCCTATTCCGCTAGACGAGCTGAAAAAGGTTGAGGAGAAGTTTAAGGTGGGTATAGAAGTATATCAGCCAACCGACAGTGGAATATGGTGGTTGAGGAAGGCACCAGCACACTATGAGGAGGTAGGTACGAAGCATATGACGATAGGCATCTACAAAAACCACGCGTTCCTGATAAAAAACCTAAAAGGTCTGTCGAAAACGTACGCCTGCGACACTTGCAAACAGAGGTTCACGAAAGCTAGTAACGTTACTAGGCACGGACCCAAGTGCATGAAGGGCGAGACACACGCCGTATGCGAAGGGAAAGTTATCGAGCGCCCTAGCTCCGCGTTCGAGAAGGCCTTCTACCCAAAGAGTGTTGGAAGCCTACGGCTCTTGATTGGATGGCGTCTGTTGAGAGTGAGGAGAACGTGCGCATCCACCACGAGCAGTGTGGGCACGGCGGTGAGAGGTGGATCTGTGGATCTCCAGTAGATGGATACTGCAAGGAAAATAACACGGTGTACCAGTATCACGGGTGTTTGTGGCACAGCTGTCCGAAACATCACCCGGCGAGATGGTACGAGTTTCGCACCAGCAACAAGCGGGATAAAGAGATCCGTGAAGCAGGAGTTAACCTAGTGATAATGTGGGAGTGTAAGTATAACAGAACCGGCGCTAAGATTAAGACAGGATGTCCCACCACACTGTACCCGTACCAGATAGTATACGATTTTGAAGCGTATCTGAGTAAGGAAGGGAGGACCGACCAAACACCAGACCTATCGTACGAGACAGAGCACGTGCCCGTAAGCGTTAGCATAGGGGACAGCCTGTCCGGAACCGTATCTCACATCTGTCCTGCCAAACTGGTAAGTAAGTTCATAGAAGATCTGCAGGGGAGGGGTAGGGACATTCGCGAAGAAGTGGGTCGCCGGTACAGGTTCGAGGACACGGAGCACCTCAGGCCTCGTCAAGTGGATGAGATAAACAGGTGGATAGATCAGGTCCCAGTGTTGGGTTTCAACTGCAGTAGGTATGACATCAACCTCATCAAGAAACATCTGGTGGGCAAGCTGGCAGACACGACCACGAAAGTTATGGTAGGCAAGCGGACTAACGACACCATATTCCTATTCACTCCGGAATTCAGATTCATGGACGTTCTCCTGTATCTTGGTCCGGGAGTCAGTTACGGTAAGTGAATTAAGGCATACGACTGCTCATCTCAAAAGTCTTTCTTACAGTATGAGTGGTTTGATTCTGTCCACAAGCTAGACTATCAAGGGCTCCCTGACATAGAGCACTAGTATTCCAAACTCAGATGTGAGATGCTGGTAACCGAGGAGCAGCTGGAGGAGTGTATGAGTATTTTTGAGGAGAAAGGAATGAGAACATTTAAGGACTGGGTGAGATACTACAACGATCTCGACGTATCACCTTTTCTAGAGGCATTAGGTAAGATGTGTGTCTTTTACAAACATAGAGGAATAGATATATTCAAAGACGCCGTTACCCTGCCAGGAGTAACCATCCAATATCTGATGCGAGGAACGGCGTCGGCAAGTGCTGGTATCCCGGGAAAAGCTGGATCCGGACCGAAGACTGGCCAGCTGTATGCCCCAGAGAAAGAGACGTACGAGATGTTGCAGGGAGCTCTAGTCGGAGGACCGTCTATCGTGTTCACCAGATACGCCGAGGCAGGTGTTTCAAAGATACGCCCAAACAGTAAGGGTGAAGGGAAACCGTGTCAGGCAGTCCTCGGGTACGACGCTAACGCCTTGTATCTGTCGACACTCAAAAAAGAGATGCCGTGCGGTAAGGAAACTATACACCACAATAAGACACCCAACAACCAAAAGATCATAGACAAGTTCTGTCAACGGGCACACAGGGGAAGCGATTACTGGTTCGGGTTTGCCGAGGTGGATATAGAAGTCCCCGAGAGCCTGAGAGAAAAGTTTGAAGAGATGTCTCCGCTGTTCATAGACAGGGTAGTTGAAGAGGAGGAGGTTCCAGAGCACATGTTCCAGTATCTGAAAAAGACACGCAGGAATCGAGGAGGCGGAAAAATATTAGTGGTCATGCTGTCGGCAAAAAAGATGCTGCTGTATGCCCCGCTGTTGAAGTGGTATCTAGAGCACGGGCTAGTGATAACAGGCCACCACAGGATCCTAGACTACGAAGCTGGAAAACCCTTCGCGTGGTTTGTCGAAGAGGTGACTGAGGCTAGGAGGACCGGAGACGTAGATGATTCGAAGAAGCCGGTAGCTGAAATAATGAAGTTGGTTGGTAATTCGTGTTGTGGTAAGATGATTGAGGCACCAGAGAGACACCTCAGCACTACGTACACTAAAAATGAGAGCTGTGTGGATAAAGCACTACGCTCAGCGTTCTTTGAAGATCTGGAAGAGATCGGAGACGCGTATGAGATATCTAGTAGGAAGGCTAAGTGTGCTGTTAAGAGACCGTTTCACTGTGGGATATCCGTGTACCAACTAGCCAAGCTGAGAATGTTAGAGTTCTATTACGACTTCCTAGACAAGTACGTATCTAGAAATGACTTTGAACTAATTCAGATGGATACGGACAGCATGTACATAGGTGTGACTGCTAAACCGGATAGTACAGCTAACGATGAAAGCCTAGACGCGCTGGTGAAGCATAGACAACGTGTGACATACGAGTAAGATAAGCGCAACTGGCTCGCATGGGACCAATGGAGTAACAGGGAACCTGTGCTGTTCAAGATGGAGTTCCAAGGAGATAGAGCGATAGCGCTGGGGCTGTCGGCGTACTACGACAAGAGGAGAGTGATGAAAGACGGGGTACACACAGAGCCTCTAACATAGGTAAACAAAACAAAAATAACTCTAAAAAAGGGGAGTATACTAAAGGCTCTAACGAGAGCCTGACCTACTATAACGACGGACGGACAGGAGACAGTTGGGTATCAGAAGGCACCGCAAGAAGTTCTTCGCGAACAAACCCGCGCGATGGACCACCATCCAAATAGTAGAGCACGGGCTCATCGGGTTTGGTAATAGATCGATCTAGATGATATACATTGAGAGACCACACGGGATCAGTAGCGCGGCGCACTCCACCTTCGAGCTCTCCCGGTTGATATAGGTACCGGACGGCAACATCCGATGGAAGTCGTTGCTCCGCTAAACCAACGGGTCGTCCGCGCGAGATGGCGGATGGTTTGTGCGCCACCGTTTTCGCCTTGATGGCATCTACGGGCTTCTTACCGATCAGTCTGGTCACCTCACCGTTCAGTGCGGAGACCACGGCGGGCAGCCTGGTCACCCACTCGGTCGATCGCGAATGAGGATCTACAAGCTCTTTGGCGTATTGGTGTCCGAACAACCTCTCAGCCAGGGTTCGATTGAACCGCTCCACGATCCACTGGTCCCGGTGGATGTTGACGCGGCCGCGTCTGACAGAAACTTTGTGTTTAGCCAATATATGAGAGACCGCGCCCATGAACTCGCGGCCGGGATCGAACTGGAGAAGATTCGGCCATTTGAGAGGACTCCTTTTATATATTCGGGAAAGAGCCTCGGCCACCTCCTTAGACTCTTTAGTGGCCAACGGCTCAGCCCCCTTATACCGACTCGCTATGTCAACGATTGTCAGTGCGTACGTGTACGTCTTGCAACCGACGCGATCGTGAGGGAGAAATAGGAGGTCTGCTTGGTGGACTTCGTTCGGCACCGGCACGTCCCATTTCGGGCGCGGAATATTGTGAGGCACGCGCAAATAGATCTGCCAGATTGCCTGCTTCTTGAGCCATTCCTTGGCTGCGTTTTCGGAAACCTTGGTCGCCGCCGCGAGGTTCTTGATGGCCGCGAGTCCCTTCCAGTAGCCGCGGGGGCTGTAGTATGTGTTCGCTAGCTTGCGCGTTAGGTGAACCGATAGTTTGGTATCAAGCTTGCGCGTGTCCATCGTATGCGAGGTATTCTAATAGATGGGACAATCTCCAACGTGCCCTCGCCAGATCGTCCGGTAACTGCGTCGTCGATTCTAAATCTTCGTTGGAAGTTTCGCTGCAGCTGCCGGTTAGGTTACCCCAATTCTTCCAATCGCGATTGAATTGGAGCGGGAATTCGGAGGAATCTAACATCCGCTTTGCGAAAATAGTGGCCGCTTTTTCGTCCTCTCGCCATGTCCCTAGAGAATCTTGGTCCAGACGGATCAGACCCTTTGCACCAGCTAAACGGTGCTTAAGTGCCGTGTAGCCTACATCGATCAAAGCGTAATAAAGCTCGTCAACTAACATCGTTCTATATATATATATATATATATTATTTAAAAACTTTTTTAAATAATTATTGCTTATTGCTTTTTCAATATAGTAGCTGACGAGACCCACCACACACATTCCCACGACGATGAACGCGATCTCGCTGTCTTTTTGTGCCTCTGACGGTACATATAAATCTGAAAGTTGGGGCTCGTGATCCAGCGCCGCGAGACTTTTCTGCGGATATGTCAGCTTGTACTCGCGCATGGCTTCGTCAACGTTCCGGAAAGTTTGCACGGCGTGACTCTCGCGGCGAAGCTCTTCGTTGATCCAGTCCACACGGGTGGTTCGTTTTTCCGCCCATGCTTCCTTTGCGCTATTGAACTGTTCTACAGCTAAATCGTGACGCTTTTTCTCCTCACCCGAGTCTGCTCCTATTAACGAGAATAAATAGTTGCTACCGCCGAACGCCCCTCCGTTCACAATCGCACCACCTATCATCATTTAGATCGAAGCCATTTATTTCCATATATTAGCTGGTAGAATTACAGCTTTAATTAGATAATCTCGGGTCCAAACTGCGGACGCTACATCTAAGGTCACCAACCCTACGTCTCTCACGGTCATATCCAATTTGGGAGCTGGCCCTCCGAAGGCCATCTTTGATAGTCGAGCATATCCGACAGTGAGACCCGATATCACCACGGCGTGATAAAGCACATTCACTATCATTTTACCATCGTTTTCAGCCATTATATTTATTGCATATAAAAGGGATCGCGTTTAATGTTTAAATGGGGCGCATCCAATTGCGATTGGTGTTTCGTAGCTTTCTTCGGAACCGCCTCCAACATGCTCGGGTTCAACAGTGTTGAGGTTGGGGGTTGTCTCGAAAGGTATTTCCACACACACACGGTGCCCACAACTGCCAGACCACCACCAACAACCCAGGGATGATTTTCCAATCAGGTTCAACAATGTTGAGGTAATAGGGGGTAGGAGCTACAGCACTCCCCGATTGCTCTTCTGATTGTATTTGGGGTGTCACAATCACCGATTGCAACGACTGTTTGGTCTCTCGAAGCTCAGCGAGTATTTTATCTTGTTTAGTTTTTCGGGTGGCAGCCCAGCTGCCTGTCTTTTTGGCTTTTTGTGTCGTGCAATTGGAGGATCAATCGGAGTTGGAACAACAATCGGGGATTGCGGTTCCGTCACTCTCGCAGGTGCGTCTTGTGTCATCATTTATAATATTAGGGCTTATAGTTCGTGGGCATATATGTCCAAATTAACAGTGTGTACCCGTGGTCAACGCGGTTGTCAGCGGAGCTAAGTACATTCCAAACTTGTGATCAATTGAGCAGCAGGCTGTTCTAAGAGTGTGTTCTATAAAAGGGTCAGTCTCTAGATCGCGAATCAATCCCGCGGTGTTTGGTATAGGGAGAAGTATACTAACGGCGGTTGCGTACAAATGAATAGCCGCTGATCCAAGAGTTTTTGCCATCTCCGCACCTAGCCTAGATTCGTATCGCGCATACATTTTATCAACCTCTACATCTGACATCTTATCCACCTGACAAACTGAGAGACGCCTACCGAGATAATGCTCCGATTGTCCCCCAGCAACCAGCGCAGCTAGCCGCTCTCGTCGCGCAGCATTTTCATTCGTATCGGCCCCAATCGCGATTGGTGTTGCACTCAACCCAATCGAAATTGGAGTTGAACCCGATTGCTCTGTCGGAGTTGATGTTTCATTATCTTTCAGGAAAGATACCGTGTCGGCAGTCGGAGTTGAGGTTTCTTCCATTAGCTGATCGAGAAGTTCGTCGCAGTTCATTATTGCTAATTTTCTTAAAATTAATTTAGCTATTCTTACAAGTCTCATAACTTTAACATATTTATTTATTACAAAAATAATAAAAGCGCACCACCCGATACTTATAATCACCGTTATGCTCGCAACAAAGCTCGCAGCGGAGCACCAAATTGTTAACATTGTTAACCATTGTTCAGCATTTGTTCAACATTTGTTAAGCATTTCTTCAGCATTGTTCAGCAATTGCTCAGCATTGCTAAGCATTTGCTCAGCAATTACTAATTAATTAATAACTTTGTAAGCAGTTGGTTGATCAGTCTTTAGCAGAAGCTTGGCGTGCTTAGTTTCCGAAAGCATCTGTCTAACCTGCAGGCGCTCCTCGCGCGTTGGGATAACGTCGTTCTCTCGAAGACAGTCATCGAATGAGTCTCGGTCCTTGCAGTGAAAGAGGGCGACCCATTTCGTTTGCTCGCGCAGATCCTTGAGGACGGCGTTGTACTTCTGAATGGAGATCCATACGCTTTGCCCCGCAAGGCGGCCAGAACATGTGAGCTCAGAGAGCATGTCCTTCTTTTTGGTCATCGCCGTCCTGGCCGAGCAATCGTCAATCACGTAAAGGTGGGCTCGCCCTGGAATCTTTGGTATAAACCACGCAGCCAATCGTCCATATCCACGGGCGCCGCTGATAAGTATCGTTGTGCCGCACAGTGGGACACAGGATCACAATGTGTCGAAATATATCGCGGTAGGACCCCTCGAGCAAGTCGAGGATGAAAATTGTTTTTCCGCATCCTGTCTGCCCACATATTATGGCAGAGTGGGCATCACAAACTTTAAAGATGATTTTTTTATTAAATAAGTAGAGTGCTGAGACGTATCGACCATCTTCGATGTTGAGTTGTGCGTCTGTGATTATATATAGATACACGTTCAATGGCCCAGCTCCATCCGCCTCTTTGGTTATCTGGATCGTCACACCCTCGCTAGCATTCTCAACTTGGCGTCCACTACCGTGCATTTGGTCGTCGTCGCTGACTCGCATGTCTAACCATAACGCGTATTTGCTAGTCAGGAACTGCGCGAGGGAGACGTTCGAGAGCTGCAGGTCTTTGGCAACCGCGGCAACCTCTGGGTCACGCTTAGAGCCAGCAGCAAACTGCTTTCTGACTTCGTCCCACTGCTGGTGCGCGCGAAGGCCCGCGCTGTAGAGTTGATTGGGAACTCCCTCGATCGTCACCTCTACCTTTGTGATTTTGGGGTTATAGAATTTGTCGCTTTTTCTAGCCCCGAGCTCGAACCGACGCTCCTCGAACAGCATCATTATACCTTTCATCGAGCGGGCGGGTATGTTGACATTAATATTCCACAATGTGTCACTTTTGTCTTTCGTCATCTTGCGATGGCGAAGAACTCGGTCGTAAAGTATGGCAACGCGCCGGAGTACTGTGTTCTGATCAATCGCGCGAGTTCGGGCAGCGTGACCATGTCGTACTCCAGCGAAACATTGTCGATCGTATACGTCGATGCCATGTCGGTGGCTATGAGAACTCGGCCGTAGTCGTTGAACGTTAGTTCGTATTCTAGGCGGTCAGCCAAAGCACTCTGATAGTAGGGCATGTGACTCTCCAGCAACTCGAAGTCGAGCGGGATGTAGAAGCGGTTGCCGTAAACGGCCGCGATCGCGTTATCTACCTTGTCACCAGCCCCGATTCTAAGTCTGGTTACGTTCTTATTTTTGCTGGTGTCAATACCCTGATAGACCGCATTTTCGAGCTCTTGCTCTGTCTTCCACAGGTCCTGATAACAATAGTAGACGTCGCTGTCGTCGATCGACATCACCTCATTACCAGAAATCTTGACGATGGCGCGACCCAGGTTCTGAACGACGGTTCGGTCCACGTCTGTCAACGTCAGCGAAATAGTGAAAGCGAGGCGAACAGTCCCCGGCATAATGACGTCGCTAGCTCCGAGGTTTGGGAAGCGGACCAACAGCTGCTGGTTCTGGTCGATCGTCGATGGGTTGTTCGTAATAACGACGCTCTGTCTCACACCTTTCGCACCAAGGGGCTCCCGCAGTACGCGGTATGGATTGAGTTTGCGGCCATATTGACTCGAAGACATAGTTTCGATGAAACTAAATACAGTACTCTATTAAACCCGTATGGTTTTTTCTTTAATACATAATTATTATATAATTATAAAAATGGATGGTTACGATATTGGTATGGACGAAGTCGACCGAGACGATTTCCGCGATGATGACATCGATGATGATGACATCAATGATGAAACACCCTTCATAGACACGATAGGGAATCCACCCGGCGAGGAAATAGGTGGCGCTACCAGCACCGTTAATCTAAGTCAGGAATTAGTCAAGTCAGCTGTAGACGACTACTACAACAGTTTGTCAGAAAAAGGTGAGATCCCATCTCTCTGCCGCGACTACTCCAAGTTCGAATTGGATCTGAAGGGTAAGTTGCGACTAAAAGCATCAAATATCCCGATCGTCAACATGAGGACCGGAAAACCCCTAGCGCTGACCACCATTGCCGGAACCCGGGGTGGTGGCCAAATCGTAAGGAGCGAACTAGGATTCGTAGATTGGGCGCGTGGTAAAACAATTATGCTGGCCCGCGCTGTAGAGGCCCTACAGTCTACCGACGAAACGATGGCGAAGACGGCCACCGAGATAGAAACTGTCGAGCTCAGCGAGGTCCCTCGTGTAGCCACCGACGCTATTCACACAATGGAGCTCAACGAAAGCGAAATAGATGGAATACTCAGCACGATGGATGACCCACCGTTACCTTTTCGTGAACTCCGGGGCCTCGATAAGGCACTACAAACGGTCCGGGGCGAATTGGTCCTTAACCTCTCCAAACTCACGGCGCTGGATGAACATATCGCACTAGAAGAAAGAAAACTTGGGGAAGCCGGTGACGATAGAGAATCTACCGAGCAGATCACCGAACGCCTGCAAAAGTTGCGGGATGAAAGAGCAGGTCGCTTGGAGGCTGCATCGGCTTGCCGTGAGGATCTCCGCACCCAAATAAGTCGGATCCGCGAAACAATCTCGAGGGTTCTGTACAAGGACACGACACTCGGTGAGCGACTTCGCACTCTGTTCAGAGAGCAGGGCGTCACGATAGCAAGCATCCTCGCAGCTCTCGGCATGACTATATCGAGCTGCTCGTAGGCGGTGCGGCGGCTGCACCAGCGCCAGCACCCGCGCCAGCACCCGCGCCAGCACCCGCGCCAGCATCCGCGCCAGCACCCACGCCAGCACCCGCGCCAGCAGCCGCACCAGCACCCGCGCCAGCGCCAGCGCCAGCACCCGCGCCAGCACCCGCACCAGCACCCGGTGGAGCTAAGGAGTGGGTAAAAAAACAACTAAAAGCCCTCGCCAATCTCCTGGCTAAATTAGCCGGAGAGGCGGCTGCCGCTCTGCCTGGGTTGATCGGGAGTGTCGTCTCCTACTTGTTATCTATATTATAAAAAACGGCCGGATGGCTCGCCAAAAATACTTGGGTTTTAATCGTGGCGATCGTCGGTCTTCTACTATTCTCCGCCCGAGAGTTCCTAAGACCAAAGCGCAAGTAGTACGATCACCACGAGGGCGACGACGAGCCCTAATTTCTCCTCCTCGTGTGTCGTGGCACCAGTTCCACCAGTTCCAATCTCAACAATGTTGAAATTGGAACTGGTGGAACCCAATTCGCGAATTGGGGGTTTTATGACATCTTTTTCCGATTTATTTGAATTTCCCCCCTCACCCCTGTTGACCCCGGCCGTCTTGGGGGTGCTCTTGACCCCGGCCTTCTTGGGGGTGCTCTTGATGACATCCATGTTCACGTCCCCGTTGTAGCCCAGTTTTTGATCGGAGGTGGCGATTACGAGCTGATTATTGTAACCCTCAACCGGGTCGTCTCGTAGTATCATATTGCTCGGCGCCATATAAAGACCTGTTCCAAATTTATAGTTTAATGGGGTGTTGGCATTCTGCAAAACGTCTTGATACCGATTGATCGCCGCCGGGAGGTCCACCGGTCTGTTTATTGCGTCCTCGACATTTGCCATGAACTGTTTTTGCGCGGTCACGTCTCCTATTATAGAAGTGCGCGCTAGCGCCTGTACGCCGAGGATGGTCCAGACATATGTGCGAATGGAGTCATTGAGACGGGTAACTCCAGCCCTGGTGAACCCCTTCCCCCTATCCAAAATGAAAGTCCACCAGCCGCTCTCGACGGCTTCGCTTTGTTCTATGTTGTCGATATGGATTATGGCAGATGGAGGGTATTTACAGCCGGAGAAAGTACAGAATAATTGTGGAGGTGGAGCCGCACCGAATTTCATAGTGATTGAATTGAAAGTTCCCCACTCAGAGACGATATTGTTGTTTATAAATATATCACATAACCCACCATTTACAGTAACTATTTTCTGTTTCCAATCGGTATTTTTAGAAATATGAAATTCATTACATATTATTTCGTAGGCTTTGTGGTCGTACGGGTTGCATAGAGGGTCCCATTGATCCCCCTGGGGTGGTTTCACTTGCATCTCTTGTATGATTCTTCGGATGTGCAGTAGATTGAAAAATATAAACACTTCTGCTTAAAGCTCTCTCATTATGATACATGTGGTGTATGTAAGAGACACCACACCCGGTTGTGGCACACCACACAGCAACATTTAACTGGTTCTGCCAAAACTGCATCGGTGTTGCTTTCCACGCGTCTACGGTTTCTTGGGTAGTAATTTTGGGCATCCTATAATTATCAAATATGTTTAAAAAAGTTGTATCAAATGCGGTAAGCTCCTCGATAGCGGTACGGACCTCAACACAAACCTTTTCAGAGGTCTCCTCAAGTGCTTTGTTCGCGTATTTACAAACTAGATTTACTCTTATTGTTTGGTTTATTAGCTCTCTAATTAAGTAGTTGATTCCTACCGTTAAGTAGTACACACCTCCCCCATCGTACTTTGCCTTTGAATTGAAGCTAAATACCTTGGTATCCAACGACATTTTAATCAGAGTTTATTATGTTTACTGCTATCACTAATGTTCAAAAAGAGAGTTGTGAACTTCAGAAGTCAATCGACAACTGCTGCGGAAAACGCCGGGTAGGGCTCAGATCAATCACCTTCACGGTAGGCTGGCAAAATGTTAAGAAGAGCGAAGGGTTTTACTTGTGAAGGATGGACAACAAGTAGGTGTAAAGCTGCCTCACGGACTGTGGGGAGCAAGACAGCTCATAGACTTTGTTTCCACAGAGCTTGGTGACGAAGCCAATATCTCGATCTCGAAGGCTACCGGGCTCATAACAATGACCATCAGCCCAGACCACCAGATAAGGATCTCCCCGATGTTGGGTATTCAACTCGGTTTTAGAGAGACATACTCCGCAAATAAAGGAGTGTTTGTCTCGGGTGAGCACGTCGGTGATAACTCGGTGGATCTAGCCTTTACCAAAACCCTCAAAATACATTTGAACCAGTTGAACACGTCGTACAACCTGGTAATTGGGGCCCCAAGCACACTACTTAAAACAGTGCCCGCCAGTGATTGTTATTTTGGGGAGACTGTGACATTAGACTTCCCATCCCCCGAGATGAAAGTTTTGGAATCTGGACACATCCACGAATTTAAGGTCACTATTCTCGACGACCGATCTAAAGAGTTGAATAACTATTATCCGATTTCGGTCGTCCTAGAAATTTCCAATTGAGTATAAGTGCCCCCAATATTATAATTTAATTTTATAATTTTCTTAAAATTAATTATTATGAGTATATACGGACCAGGTAGTTCTTCCCTTGAACGGGATTGGGTGACAGATATAAATTCAAAGAATTTGGAACCGGCAGAATGGGGATTCATCCCGACAGAGAGCGATTTTTAACTACCGGAAAAACCAGATCACTGATCAATACAACTATATCGGAGGCCACAAACGATATTCGTAGGAGTATAGCACAGCTTAGAGTAGACGTCCTGACGGTGACTGCACAAGTTCGCGAAGAGGCCCATACAGTATTTAAGGATCTCGGCAGGAAAATAATCCAAGTTGAGGAAAAGGAGCATGCATCACTTACTGAACTAGGTGGAAAAATAACCGAATTTCGTGAAAAAGCAAAGACGGATCTTACGGAAGCATATGGGATGTTGCACTCTGAGCAGCGGATGGGGATTATAGAGTTAGGAGCCCAAGTGGTTGAATCTATCAACTCTATTGAGGAATCGGTTGGTGGGTTAGATGAGAAAATAACTCGAGTTCGTAAAGACGCGAACAAAGCACTTGAGGAGACCTCTGAAAAGATTCGTGCTGAGGCCCATACCTCTATCGGGGAGCTTGCCGGATTGTTGACCACATATGTAGAGCAGTTTAAGTTATTGAAAAAACAAAAACGTGTCATCACATTTTGGGCTGAGAAGCGGGGCCCATTGAATGAGGGGCTCTATGAATATTCTTTCGGTGCCAAAGCGAGCAATATATATGGGGGATACGTCATGACATCTCCAGGTACGGTTCGACGAATGGCGGTCTGTTCGGTTAATGCTAGTGGTAAACCTGTGGGCGTGGTCATCACAAATCTCGTAGTGGATGGGGAAGATTTGATAATGAGATGTCGTAATTTGTCTGTCGACATTATGTAGAACATATGGGCCTAAACCAGCACCTCTGGAGTCGGTGGCTCCTGAAATACATGTATCATTGTATGTTTAATGTTATTATTTATATGAAAATTAACATGCATGTACATGTAATGATATAGAAATGAAATAAAATTACCTTAAAACATGTATGTACATGTATGTACAAATAGTATGAACATTCAAATTCTATGTAACACGTATACAACATGTATAACTATGTACAACGGAGTGATTATATACTACATAGTGGTACACATTTCAAAGGACTTTATTTGTGGAACAGCAGATTATACTGATGTAGGATATACAGCCGGGTTAGTCAAAATATGGCGTATATCAAGTGGACATACTAAACGACATTTCAGCAGTTTGGGTACTGCTAGATAATTACAAAGTTGAATGTAGTAATTCCCAGATCAATTAAACAGTAATTATGCAACAGTGAGTGTGTGCTATTGTGTTTGAAATACAATTTACTTGTTAAGCGTGTTAAGTAAGTGTAATTGTTATTGAGTACTATGTACAGACTTTCATTTGGACAAAGGTGTACGCTTGTACCGTATTTGACTTTACCATATGAACTGTATGCGTGTAATGTGATTGAATATTGCGAATTGCATGTAGCTGGATTCCAGGTAATCAAGCGGTAAAAGCATATGTATAAGAAATCATTGTGAATTCTCTTGGTGTCCCCTGTATGTATCTGAAGGAAATTAACTGCTTGACACATAGTATGTTATTATCAGTAGTAGTGTACATACTACACACGAGTTACATGCATCTGCAACACCAACAGTATGCATGTGTGTAATGCAAGCCCATAAGTGGAAGCGATGTGTGTAAGAAATGAATTCAATGTTGTGACTTCAAGACTACAGTAGCAAAAGCTTCCTAAATGTTTGATACGGGCATGTGCATGGTATAACCAGAGTGTTGGTAGAAGACATTCTAGGGCAATAAAAGATAAAATTGAAAGTCAGACAAGCCACGATGTTGGAGTCTGATATTTCTGGCATGCATGTTACTGTACAATACTGGCGTATTTGACTTTGTAGTGTAATTATGTACATTATGCATATGCGCCATTATCTAAGGCAAATAGTTTCACAAAGACAGTATATGTAACGATGACAAAATCTATAATTACTATAGCTGTCCTACAAGTTTTGAGAAAACGCGACCGCATATACCTCCATTAAAGGCACACCTATATGATAATGCATGCAGTTTGTAAAT
This sequence comes from Conchocele bisecta, assembly GCA_029237695.1. Taxonomy (NCBI): domain Eukaryota; kingdom Metazoa; phylum Mollusca; class Bivalvia; order Lucinida; family Thyasiridae; genus Conchocele; species Conchocele bisecta. Next base: position 53,649,919 of record CM055281.1, read on the forward strand.
GGTGAATAGCGACAATATATTAACAACACATGAATAGGAATGTGCGAAGTGAGACGGGGCGAAATAATTTCACGAATTGAAACGTGAATCAACTGATCACGGCGTTGTCATGTATTTTTGTATTAAAAATGCTATTGAAAACATGTTAGCTGACACGCATGCATCAATATACTTACATAAGAAAGTTAATTTCTTCAAATTACGTCGATCTTTCCCCAATTTCAAATTAAAATCACAAAGAGAAAACGGAAATGGCGGGATAACCTAAACACAATTGGAGCACCTCGGGGATTATAGATTAACCAGACCTCTGCTTTGGCGAAAAGATCCGAGATACTTCCGAATGAGTCAGGTCGGCTGTTTACCAGCGTATTACTGTAGCTGTGGCTACTGCTATGCAGTAACGCGAGTACCAGGTCCAGTGGCATTTGACACGGACGCTAATAAAGCATGTCAGTTGTCAACACTCCGCGCGCGCACGAGAATCTTGACCTAGAATTCTGCGACGTTAATGAAATTGCAAGTACGCCCAGCCAAACCTAAATACATACGCAAAATTAATCGTCTATGATATAAAATGATTAATTACATAGGCCTAAACATGTCGCAAATAAATGTTAAACTGAATTAAGTTGGTATGGAAATCAGATCAGCTGCTCTTCCATTGGCGTATCTATAGGCTAACGTAGAGATAGATCTGCTGACAGTGAGTCACCTTTTAGTGTATACCAATCACGACCTGGACCAGACGTCAATTCGACATCGGAAACGGACGTTGATCCGGCGTCGTGATTCCGACGTCAACCCGACGTTGTGTCTGTGTCGCGACGAACTACGACTAGCAAACAACGTCAGTACGACGTCGTAATCCGACGTCGTTTCGACGTCGGGGTTTCGACGTCGGGCTGAGGTTGGATTTGAGTCGCCGACGTCGCGACCTGGATAAGACCTAGATCCGAACGTCGTACCGACGTCGTGTGTTTGCTGGGTATATGGTAGTTCGTCTCCTCGTGGTATGCTCATGTCACCTTCTGCCTTAGCAAGTGGTGCATAGTGTTGCTTTGCTCTTAATGTTCCGTGCAATTATATTTCCAACTCTCAAAGTGGTACTAACATATGTATCTCGCCCCGACAATATGGGGCTTATTGAATTAACGTTGAGTCACGACAGCATAGCACTTACGACCTTGTGTTACTAGACCATCGATATCTGGTGTATATGAACTACTTATATGAATATATTGTGTCATTAATATACTGGATATACATGAAACAATATACCATTATGCACATTATCCATAATAATCACCATTACGCATGTTATTCCACCATATTCACCATTACAACGGTGTGAAATTAGCCATTATGTCGTCGCGTCAAGCTATATAAGTGGGTCTATCTGGCAAATATGAACTCCTTATGCATATATTGTGTCTTTAATATACTGGGTATACATTAATTTGTTTTTAAATCTACGTACCATTATCCACCATTATCCATAACAATAATCACCATCGCGCCTCATGTCACACCATTACGCCGTCTCATAAAGCCAGTAAGTGGTCATATCTGGCGTTTATGAACTCCTTATGCATATATTCTGTCACTAATATAACGGATATACATTCATTTATTTTTAACTCAACCATTATCCACCATTATCCATTATAATAATCACCATTACGCCCGATCATACACCATTACGCCAGTTCACCATTACGCCGGTGAGGAATTAGCTATTACCCCGTTGCGTAAGACCATATAAGTTAGTCTATCTGGCATATATGAACTCCTTATGCATATATTCTGTCATTAAAATACTGGATATACAATAATTTGCTTTTAAATCCACCATTATCCGCCATATCAATCACCATTACGCCCCATTATCCCCATAATGTCACAGCAGCGTACAGAATATACAATACCGCTAGCGGATACACAAGTAATTCTACCAACACAAATCGTCACTTCTCATTTATTAATATTAGTCATGTTGTTGCATTTATGCATATATACAGACTTTAAATAAAAGTATATTTCTCTGCAGATTAATGAAGGTATATGGAAGGTATATAGAATATTTCATGTACAATTACATGATACATGATAATCGCCGATTAAGATTATACCCACTTTTTATTTAAAAAAATGGGTATTATGTTTCGTCACGGGTGTCCGACTTCCTTACGTCTTGTAACTGTGGTCTTCTAACTGTGGTAAAGCTTTTAAACTGTAATACATAAACGCTTCATATTTGCAGGGCGTTAAACCATACACACAATTCTGTTTTCAGTCCATCAAGGCGTTTCTGTGGGTGAATGCAGCGGAGGGAATGGTCATTGACTACGAGAAGGCCCTGTGGAAGGCGACACGGACAGTCTTCCCCAACATCAGCCTCTCGGGGTGTGCCTTTCATTGGGGTCAGGCCGTTTGGAGTCATGTACAGGTAATAAACTACAGAGAAAATAAATATAAAACAATTTTGAATTATGATCCTATAATTAGGTTCAAATTCTCCTTTTTTCCCAAGCTTATACCGTTATGGAACTGTCTACCTATCGATATTGTTTCCTCGGAAACCGTATCCAGGTTCAAATCCAAAATCTAAATGGAACAGTCTGTTACATGATGTTGTTTTTTCTCATGTAGCAGACACCCACTTCTTGTAAATAGTTTTAGTGGCAAGTCTATCTTTGGTCTTTTTCAATATCCTTGTGTAAAATATTAGTACCACATATATATGTTGTTGTTTTTTGTTTTTTTTCATATGTACTTGATCAACGCAACTTGCCACCATATGTCCTGTCATAATGCTCCGATTGGAGCGTGCACAGTATCGATAGATAGATAGATAGATAGATTAGATAGATAGATAGATAGATAGATAGATAGATGATATAGATAGATAGATAGATAGATAGATAGATAGATAGATAGATAGATAGATAATTAGTATAATTATAATACCACTGCGAGGTGGAAATAGGTACCATTGGTAAGACGGTTAATTGATTACTTTTTTTGCATTTGTATTCAAATGCAAAACATAATCTCTCATTTTATATGGTACCTATTTCCACCACACACTGGCCTTATCCACACCGTCCTGCATTACTTTTATCATGTATTACATTATACATGTATATATATTTGAAAGAAAAAAAAATATAATGAAATAAAAAGTACATGATGAACCAATTATGCTTTGTTTTCATTCACCAAAGTCAAAACGCCCCCTAGTCAAAACGCCCCCAATTTGACTAAACCACAATCAAACAGGTCATGTTTATTGAAAAAAACGGACTTGTTTATCATGTTAAAAAGGCTCATACATGTCCACTGAATTACTGTACAAATACAAATACAATTAATAATGACAAAATAAAATCGTATTTAACAAAAATAAAATTATGGGTGGCGTTTTTTGGGGGTGTTTTGACCAAAGATGGGGGTGTTTTGACCAAAGATGGGGGCGTTTTGACCAAAATGGGGGCGTTTTGACTTGGGGGCGATTTGACTTGGGGACGTTTTGACCTGCTTCCAACTGTAACTTGGTGAACACTTCGGTAGAGGCTAGAGGCAATATTCTACAGCGGCATGAATATTAATGATGCATGAATATTCATGAATGACAAAAAGCGCGCTCTCAAAGCAACGATGGACATCGACAGTGCTGCTGTTGATGTCGGCATGAGGCTGAAAGGTTTCGTCAGTTCTTTCGAAGAAGCTATGAGGGAACTGGAAAAAGACACAACAACGTCATATTCCAGTTATAAATCGGACAAAAACTTCGGAAACAACGGTAAATATTGCATAATGTGTAGAGTAGATGTACAACCAATATCCGTATAGTGCCAGTAGTCGTGATACAAGCGTGAATACAATGTCTGAAACTGAAACGAACGATATAATATTTAAAGTTTACACTAATGATTGCCAACACATGAATGCGATGTTTTATATGACTTACACAACACACAGCAGTAGGATATTGCCTACATATGGTGGCAATCCTCTACAGAGGAAATTATATATGACATACACAGCCCACGGCTGTATGATATTGCCTACACATATGGTGGCAATCCTCTACAGCGGAATATATGACATACACAGCCCACGGCTGTATGATATTGCCTACATATGGTGGCAATCCTCTACAGCGGAATATATGACATACAGCCCACGGCTGTAGGATATTGCCTACACATATGGTGGCAATCCTCTACAGCGGAATATATGACATACACAGCCCACGGCTGTAGGATATTGCCTACATATGGTGGCAATCCTCTACAGCGGAATATATGACATACACAGCCCACGGCTGTAGGATATTGCCTACACATATGGTGGCAATCCTCTACAGCGGAATATATGACATACACAGCCCACGGCTGTAGGATATTGCCTACATATGGTGGCAATCATCTACAGCGGAATATATGACATACACAGCCCACGGCTGTATCGTATTGCCTACAGGCAATCCTCTACAGCGGAATATATGACATACACAGCCCACGGCTGTAGGATATTGCCTACATATGGTGGCAATCCTCTACAGCGGAATATATGACATACACAGCCCACGGCTGTATGATATTGCCTACATATGGTGGCAATCCTCTACAGCGGAATATATGACATACACAGCCCACGCTGTAGGATATGCCTACATATGAGGCAATGCCTCTACAATCCTCTACAGCGGAATATATGACATACACAGCCCACGGCTGTAGGATATTGCCTACATATGGTGGCAATCCTCTACAGCGGAATATATGACATACACAGCCCACGGCTGTAGGATATTGCCTACACATATGGTGGCAATCCTCTACAGCGGAATATATGACATACACAGCCCACGGCTGTATGATATTGCCTACACATATGGTGGCAATCCTCTACAGCGGAATATATGACATACACAGCCCACGGCTGTAGGATATTGCCTACATATGGTGGCAATCCTCTACAGAGGAATATATGACATACACAGCCCATGGCTGTATGATATTGCCTACATATTGTGGCAATCCTCTACAGCGGAATATATGACATACACAGCCCACGGTTGTAGGATATTGCCTACACATATGGTGGCAATCCTCTACAACAGAATATATGAGATACACAGCTCACGGCTGTAGGATATTGCCTACATATGGTGGCAATCCTCTACAGGATTTTGCCTACATATGGTGGCAATCCTCTACAGCGGTACACCGTATATGACTTACACAACCCACAGCTGTAGGATATTGCCTACATATGATGACAATCCTCTACAGCGGTGGCAATACTCTACACCGGTACACCGTGTATGACTTACACAACCCACAGCTGTAGGATATTGCCTACATATGGTGGCAATCCTCTACAGCGGTACACCGTATATGACTTGTACACCGTGTATGACTTACACAACCCACAGCTGTAGGATATTTCCTGCATATGAATGCAATCTTCTACAGTGGATCACCTTATAGGACATAATACACAACCCACAGGCACAGCTGTAGGATATTGCCAACATATGAAGGCAATCCTGTAGAGGCAGGACACCGTAATGGTATAATATTGCATACCCAACTCATGATTTGTCTTTATTTTCAGATGTGTTTGCTGGGACAAATTAAAAGTTCTCTGGCAAGACAAGTTGTCCAGAAAGAAGAGAAAACGATGGGATTCCATTTGTGATGCTGGCGACGTTGGTGTACCACTACCAGCATGGAAAATACCGGCATAGAAGGAGGAAAGAACGACTGAAGACGGCAGACTGTCAGTTATGAAGCATTATGAAGTGAGTTGGAAAGCACTCGATTCCTTTTTAAGAGAGATGTAGCGTTCGTCCATGTGCGTACGTGTATGTGCTTGTCTGCGGCGTTAGTAACACCTTTAATTTTTGTCGCGCCCGCATGCGGACAGCGTGATAATTATAGTCGCCACATTGGTGTACATACATACGTGCGTCCGGGTTAAAGTTTTTCGGTATGCTATCAAAGCCTCGGCGGCGCGACATGCAGGCCGCGGCCATCTAGTTGAATAATAAACAGCTTCACCGATTTTAATGATATTTGGCCACAATGTGTGTCTCGGGGTGGTGCTTTGCTTTGCTTTGCATATGACCCACGTCCGACCGCCCAAGGTCAAGGACTTACATTTGTTTGTTGTTTTCTTTTTGTATTATCAAGGCTGCCGGTGACGGAATTAGCTTCGTTTAACAATGCCAGTTCTTGTTTTCTTCTAATGCATATTGTTGATTGCTGTTGGCCATAATATGGTTTAACGTTCAAAACAGATTGACGATCCCAACAGCTTCCTAGACTTTGATACCTAACCCCCTCCCTGGTGATCTGACCTACATTTCTCGAAATGTAGGCCATGTCCGTCATAAGTTAGTTGGACTGTCACAAAACATTATCATTAGTTCCTGACATTAATAGCTAACCACACTGGGTCATTTGATGACCTTGACCTACTTTACTCAAAATAATGTAATTTACGACCGTCAAAACTTTGGTTGTACTTCCAAATTTCGCGTATCTCCTCATACATTAGTCGGATGTTTGGCAAACTTCATTAGTAAGTAGCTTGCTTACATTGATAACATTGATACCTAACCATCCTGTATCATTCAGGTGACCTTCACATACTTTCTTATAATATATGTCACATCCTTCAAAACTTGGATGTACGTCCAAATTTTTCATACATCCTGTTACATTAGTCAGATGTTGGCTAAAGTTCATTAGTGGCTTCCTGACATTGATAGCTATTCTGGGTCATTTGAGTGACCTTAACCCAGTGGTAGCGGGTGAGTTACAATCATCAATGAAACAGGCTCTGTTTATTTCCAACTATACAGGTATATCACAGCCCCTGGATCCATGCCTGATAAAGCACATTTCCGAACAGACATGCCATTCCTCACCGATCTGAGATGTTATCATAGAAGTTCAGAATTGGGTGTCCAGTATGGGCCAAGACAACGCAGAACGTTATGTAAGTATTAACTGATGAAAAATACTTACATACACTTCATCTTAGTCTTGCCGTGATTCTACAATACCCAGACAGGTGAGTCCCTACACTACACAGACAGGTGAGTCCCTAGACTACACACACAGGTGAGTCCCTACACTACCCAGACATGTGGGTCTCTACACTACCCATACAGGTGGATCTTTACACTACACAAACAGGTCAGTCCCTAGACTACCCAGACAGGTGGGTCCCTACACTACCCAGACAGGTGGATATTTACACTACCCAGACAGGTGGGTCCCTACACTACCCATACAGGTGGATCTTTACACTACCCAGACAGGTGGGTCCCAACACTACCCGGACAGGTGGATCTTTACACTACCCAGACAGGTGGGTCCCTACACTACCCAGACAGTTGAGTCTACACTACCCAGACAGGTGGGTCCCTACACTACCCAGACAGGCGAGACCCTACACTACACAAACAGGTGAGTCTTTACACTACACAGACAGGTGAGTCCCTACACTACACAGACAGGTGAATCCCTACACTACACATACATGTGAATCCCTACACTACACATACAAGTGAGTCCCTACACTACACAGACAGGTGAGTCCATAGACTACACATACAGGTGAATCCCTACACTACACAGACAGGTGAGTCCCTACACAAGTGACTACAGACAGGTGAATCCCTACACTACACATACAAGTGAATACATACACTACACATGCAGGTGAGTCCCTACACTACACATACAGGTGAATCCCTACACTACACATACAGGTGAGTCCCTACACTACACAAACAGGTGAATCCCTACACTACACAGACAGGTGAGTCCCTACACTACACAGACAGACGAGTCCCTACACTACACAGACAGGTGAGTATCTACACTACACAGACAGGTGAGTCTCTACACTGCACAGATAGGGTTTGACCTAATACTAGTCTATTCCCGTCTCTGAAATGACTTTAATTACAAGTTTCTGAACAGTATAATATTATTTCATCATTAGCTACCCTGCTAGCATGTCTGTAATATACCTTGTTAGATATATTTAAAGCCTTTTATTTTAATCAATTAAATATGTTCACCTTTTCCTCTCTAGATCATGGTTCACATGCAAGTATTCCGTAATCCCACTGCTTACAAACATCTAATTTGTTTAGGTCGGCCATACAGATTATAAAGGATGGAACCTTTACAATGAAGTGTTGGTGAAGAGGGCGAGTTCACTGTACTCCTTGGAGACGACAGAAATTAACCCCACCATCATATCAATATCTGGACTGTTGTAGAACATGCAATTATTATGTACACTGTCGGAATTACCAATGTGTTTAATTTCGTCAACTTACACAAACTGACAATTTCTTACATGGTATGTCGGTATTGTTGGAAATGTTTTTCCTGTCAACCTGTCTGTGCCATTCAGACCATACATTGAATCTGATGAAAGTGTTAACTTTTCTGTACAGAAGACTGAACCAGATTGTGTACATTCATCTGTGGAAACACAAATTCCAGCTGCACAGAGACAATGTCGCGAACTGTTTAGGGAGATCCAGAACGTCACATATTTGGTGCCGATGTTGCCACATTGACTACAGCAACAACTACAGTATTCCCCTGAAAAATGGATTGTCCGCGATGCCTGTTGTGAAACACTGCGAACACAAAATACCCTACACAAGCTTTCTTCCCTTGAAAATGTGAAAAAAAGTGTACCTACAGCATGTATATTCTTAGTAACAAAAGTATATATATATGGTCAAATGCAGTGGTTCAAAACTTCCTTTAACTATTACATATCTACATTTATCACATGAAAACAGTGTTATTCCATGCTGTAACCCAGTTCATAAATGTTATATGGCACACGTGTAATAACACCTGTAGAGAATTTGATTGACTGGCCGCATCGCCCTAATTATGTATTTTGCGCCAACATTATGTGAAATTAATAAAATGGAGACGTTCCAAATGACATCCGTAATGACACGACAAAGCAATAATGTTTTGACGTTGACGTCATCATGTTTGAAATGTCATTAGAAGCGTCGGTGACTCATTAAAATTACTGAAATTGTTTGAATGTGCTTTCGTTTGGTAATATGAAGTGTTTACAAAGAACAGGAGCCTATTACATGGCATATTTGTGGGTGGTGGTCGGGCGAACGAGACGGCGTAAATTGACGGTAGGGGTTCCTCCTTATAGGAATCACGATCTGCCTGGTTTGGCCCTCGGGTACGTTTTTATCTTTGGCTCTTTTGTTACTTGGGAGTTGAATTGGGTTATTGCCCATTATAAAAGTAGTAAGATTATTACTGATATTACTGCTTTTGGGAGGGGCCAAGTGATTCTGGTGTGGCGAGGACCTGGCATCAGATCAGGATTATTCTGATTTCAGGGCTGAATATATAGTTTTGTTATTGTAAATATTCAGTTTTGATTTTGGGATTCCCCCCCCCCCCCATTTGTACATGTACTTGAACATGTGTACACATGTACTTGTACAGGTAATATATGGGATTTAGTACTAAACCCATTGACCCGGCCTTAAATGACCTTAGCTGTTGATAGGCCGTTAAACCCCAACAAACAAAACAAACATACATGGCATATTTATAATAATTTTTCTTGCAGGGATTAAAACTATTTTTCTCTGCGGAGATTTTTTAACTAGATGCGAAAATAGTCAATGGCGTCTGCTCACTGAAACATATTGGAAATCTCCACGTTGGATGCTCTTTGGAGGGAAGTCATGTGATAAACAGAATCTCAAACTCGTTTCCATTTGATATGAGATTTATGAAATTCGTCGGCAATTTTATGCACCTCGCCTCACGCTCGGTGCATAGACTGTGCGCGACTCGTTTCATAAATCTCATACCTGATGGAAACTCATTTAAGATCCTCTATATGTATTTTGTTACAAAGTTAGATCTTCATCCTGGACACCTGCTGTTTTATACAATCTGATATGTTCAATAGTTGCAGTATAGATTGTACAAGGAACTAGCTATATGCATGTAATCGTTTATTTAACATGTTGAGCTGGTTATCGTGAAATAATGCACAAGTGGTTGGGTCCTTACGCTCAACAAATGAGTGAGTGTAGTGAACCGAGTTCGTATAGCGGTAGGATCCAATCGCGAAGGTATTTCAAGATAATCAGCTCATCTGGTTAAATGAACATTTCACACATGATAATTTGCAAAACCAAAGTGATTGAAGCGTAAAATATGGACAAGAGTTGGTCAAATTAATTTCTGAAGGCGGGTCATATTGAAGGCAACTGTCGTGCGATTCAGAATGTGTCCTAGAACATGATTTGATTAGTTGTAGGAAACATGTCATTGTGACTTTACTGACATCATTTCTTCATATATAGGAAACACAAGAGTGGTGTAAACAATTTCAGCTCGACACAACCGAGTGGTGTAATTCACTGTGAAATTTGGGAAAACTGCCGGCTGAAATGTAAGGAATAGAGAATAACCACCAGCATTTGTTAGATATAAGAAATATTTTTCACGAGCCAGCCATGACATCTAATTTGGTTGACTAACGAGTGTGCAACACAAGTTAGTTGGACAAATTATGTGGCCTTCCTGTTGAGTGAAATATATTATGTACTCAAAAATGCGACTGACCTATTTATGACTGATCTACACTGATCTATTTATTACATTGTTTTGTTTAAAAAATATTTAGAGTAGTAACATTAGTCTTATTACTTTTAGGGAATGGGGCCAAGTGAGTTTTTTGTAGTACGGACATGGCACCAGATCAGATTATTCCAATTTCAGAGCTGAATATACTTATGATGCATCATGACAAATTGGATTTTATGGCCTATGCGTAGTGTAGATCCAGATCAGCCTTCTCGTCTGTGAAGTTTGGTCAGGGTCTTCACTGTTAGCCATTCAGTCGGAGAAGACTTTACATATAGCAATAGCAAACAGTTTTTAACTCCTTTTCTGACTGCACAAGTCCACATTTTGATAAAGATCTACACTGATCACAATTTTGATAAGCTTGATGGTGTGTCACAATATATGTTAATTTGCTAATGTGGCTCTGTCTCTCCTCCCTTTGTCTCCATCTCTCTACATTTCTCCTCTCCGTCTCCACATATTTCTCTCTCTGTCATCGGTGGGTGGCAGGTGGGAGCACGCGATTGGTAATTTAACGATCAGGGTTCATCTTTGCCGGAATCCCGACTGGAGACCTGGTTTGGCCCTCACATATGTCTTTGGCATTTTGTATGTGACAGTTGAATCTGGTTATACCTCTTATGTCAGTATTACAATATTCGTAATCCTATTTTAGGGGAAGGGGCCAAGTGACTTGGTGTGGTCTGGACCTGGCACCAGGTCAGGTTATTCTAATTTCAAGGCTGAATATATTTGTTCTCGATGTAAATATTACATTCTGATTTTGGGATTTTCCCCCCAATGCAGCAGGTTAAAATGGGATCGAACCCGTTTGCCCGGCCTTACATGACCATAGCTGTTGATAGGCCGTTAAACACTAATAAACAAAGAAACACACTCTCTGTCGCCGCCCCTTCTCTCTGTCTCCATCTCCACACTCTCTGTCTCTCCGTCTCCTGTGAGTGGTGGTCGGGCGAACGCAACGGCGTAAATTAACGATAGGGTTCCTCCTTATAGGAATCCCGATTTGGCCCTCAGGTACGTTATTATCTTTGACTCGTTTGTTACCTGGGGGTTGAATTGGGTTGTTGCCCATTATAAAAGTAGTAAGATTATTAATGATCCTACTGCTTTTGGGAGGGGGCCAAACGATTCTGGTGTGGCAAGGACCTGGCACCAGATCAGGATTATTCTGATTTCAGGGCTGAATATATAGTTTTTTGTCGAGCCCGCTTGCGGAAAGCGAGACGTAGTGATCACAATGACGTCCGTCCGTGCGTCCGTCCGGCCGAAATCCGCATAAAAGTTTTTAAATACCTTCTATCTTTGCAGTACTAAGTCGCATTGACTTGAATTGCGATTATTCGTAATCCCTATTTTAGGTCAGGCTGTTGATAGGCCGTTAAACAACAAAAATAAATAAAAAAACAAACTCTCTCCTCCCTCTGTCTCCACCTCTTTCTGTCCCCCCCCCCTCCCCATCTCTCTTGCTGTCTCCACTCAATGTCTCCACCTCGCCTCTCCCCCTATCTCTCTGTCTCCCCTTTCTCTGTGTCTCCCCTTGTTCTGTCTTCCCAGACTGAGAACTACATTAGTCAAAAGAACAGCAGTCATATTTGTCATATGCGTTTAAATATGGATGTCCTATATGATGTTGATTAAAGATATTAAAATTTGTCCTGTTGAGTTATATTATAATATTACATTAACTTGCTTGCAGCATAATATTGAGTAAAAATATCAATTGTATTCTATTTGTGTTATTTGTTCATGTCCTTGAAAGTGTTGGTTGACCATGATCATGAAGCTGTGGAGTAATGCAAGCAATATCCTACAGCTGTGGGTTGTGTAAGCCACATAAGGTTCCCTGCTGTAGAGCATTTCCACCATATGTAGGTAAATATCCTACAGCTGTGATTGTTGTTAAGTCATACGCAAGTTCCCGCTCCCGCTTAGAGGATTGCCACGCCACCTATGTTAGGCAATATCCTACAGCTTTGGGTTGTGTAAAGTCATATGAAGTGCCCCGCTGTAGAGGATTGCCACCATATGTTGCCAATATTCTACTGCTGTGTTGTGTGTAAGCCAATATAACGGTGTACAGCTGTAGAGGATTGCCACCATATGTAGGCAATATTATACAGCTGTGTGTTGTGTAAGTATATAAAGGTATCCCGCTGGTGTAGAGGTATTGCCACCATATATCGAGGCAATATCCTACGAGCTCGGTGGGATGTGTAAGCCATATACGGTGTACCGCTGTAGAGAATTGCCACCATATGTTGCAAATATCCTACAGCTGTGGGTTGTGTAAGCCATATACGGTGTACAGCTGTAGAGGATTGCCACCATATGTAGGCAACATCCTACAGCTGTGTGTTGTGTCAGTCATATAAGGTGTCCCGCTGTTGGGGATTGCCACCATATCTATTCAATATCCTACAGCTGTGGGATTTGTAAGCCACATACGGTGTACCGCTGTAGAGGATTGCCACCATATATAGGCAATATCCTACAGCTGTGTGTTGTGTAAGTCATATAAGGTGTCCCGCTGCTGAGGATTGCCACCATATATATTCAATATCCTACAGCGGTGGGATGTGTAAGCCACATACGGTGTACCGCTGTAGAGGATTGCCACCATATGTTGCCAATATCCTACAGCTGTGTGTTGTGTGAGCCATATATGGTGTACAGCTGTAGAGGATTGCCACCATATGTTGCCAATATCCTACAGCTGTGGGTTGTGTATGTCATATAAGGTGGGATGTGTAAGCCATATACGGTGTACCGCTGTAGAGGATTGCCACCATATGTAGGCAACATCCTACAGCTGTGTGTTGTGTCAGTCCTATAAGGTGTCCCGCTGTTGAGGATTGTAGAGGATTGCCACCATATGTTGCCAATATCCTACAGCTGTGTGTTGTGTAAGCCATATATGGTGTACAGCTGTAGAGGATTGCCACCATATGTTGCCAATATCCTACAGCTGTGGGTTGTGCAAGCCATATACGGTGTACAGCTGTAGAGGATTGCCACCATATGTAGGCAATATCCTACAGCTGTGGGTTGTGTAAGCCATATACGGTGTACAGCTGTAGAGGATTGCCACCATATGTAGGCAATATCCTACAGCTGCGGGTTGTGTAATTCATATAAAGTGCCCCACTGTAGAGGATGGCCACCATATGCAGGCAATATCCTACAGCTGTGGGTTGTGTATGTCATATAAGGTGTCCCGCTGTAGAGGATTGCCACCATATGCAGGCAATATCCTACGATGATGTGTTGTGTAAGCCATATAAAGTGCCCCGCTGTAGAGGATTGCCACAACGCTGTAGAGGATTGCCACCATATATAGGCAATATCCTACAGCTATGTGTTGTGTAAGTCATATAAGGTGTCCCGCTGTAGAGGATTACCACCATATATATTCAATATCCTACAGCGGTGGGATGTGTAAGCCACATACGGTGTACCGCTGTAGAGGATTGCCACCATATATGTTTGCCAATATCCTACAGCTGTGTGTTGTGTGAGCCATATATGGTGTACAGCTGTAGAGGATTGCCACCATATGTTGCCAATATCCTACAGCTGTGGGTTGTGTATGTCATATAAGGTGGGATGTGTAAGCCATATACGGTTGTACCGCTGTAGAGGATTGCCACCATATGTAGGCAATGTCCTACAGCTGTGGGTTAATTGTGTAAGTTATATACGGTGTACCTCTGTAGAGGATTGCCACCATGTATGTTGCCAATAGTCTACAGCTGTGTGTTGTGTAAGCCATATACGGTGTACAGCTGTGGAGGATTGCCACCATATGTAGGCAACATCATACAGCTGTGTGTTGTGTAAGTCATATAAGGTGTCCCGCTGTAGAGGATTGCCACCATATATATTCAATATCCTACAGCGGTGGGATGTGTAAGCCACATACGGTGTACCGCTGTAGAGGATTGCCACCATATGTTGCCAATATCCTACAGCTGTGTGTTGTGTATGTCATATAAGGTGTCCCGCTGTAGAGGATTGCCACCATATGCAGGCAACATCATACAGCTGTGTGTTGTGTAAGTCATATAAGATGTCCCGCTGTAGAGGATTGCCACCATATATATTAATATCCTACAGCGGTGGGATGTGTAAGCCACATACGGTGTACCGCTGTAGAGGATTGCCACCATATGTTGCCAATATCCTACAGCTGTGTGTTGTGTGAGCCATATATGGTGTACAGCTGTAGAGGATTGCCACCATATGTTGCCAATATCCTACAGCTGTGGGTTGTGTCATATAAGGTGGATAAGTGTAAGCCATATACGGTGTACCGCTGTAGAGGATTGCCACCATATGTAGGCAACATCCTACAGCTGTGTGTTGTGTCAGTCCTATAAGGTGTCCCGCTGTTGAGGATTGTAGAGGATTGCCACCATATGTTGCCAATATCCTACAGCTGTGTGTTGTGTAAGCCATATATGGTGTACAGCTGTAGAGGATTGCCACCATATGTTGCCAATATCCTACAGCTGTGGGTTGTGCAAGCCATATACGGTGTACAGCTGTAGAGGATTGCCACCATATGTAGGCAATATCCTACAGCTGTGGGTTGTGTAAGCCATATACGGTGTACAGCTGTAGAGGATTGCCACCATATGTAGGCAATATCCTACAGCTGCGGGTTGTGTAATTCATATAAAGTGCCCCACTGTAGAGGATGGCCACCATATGCAGGCAATATCCTACAGCTGTGGGTTGTGTATGTCATATAAGGTGTCCCGCTGTAGAGGATTGCCACCATATGCAGGCAATATCCTACAGATGTGTGTTGTGTAAGCCATATAAAGTGCCCCGCTGTAGAGGATTGCCACAACGCTGTAGAGGATTGCCACCATATATAGGCAATATCCTACAGCTATGTGTTGTGTAAGTCATATAAGGTGTCCCGCTGTAGAGGATTACCACCATATATATTCAATATCCTACAGCGGTGGGATGTGTAAGCCACAGTGACATACGGTGTACCGCTGTAGAGGATTGCCACCATATGTTGCCAATATCCTACAGCTGTGTGTTGTGTGAGCCATATATGGTGTACAGCTGTAGAGGATTGCCACCATATGTTGCCAATATCCTACAGCTGTGGGTTGTGTATGTCATATAAGGTGGGATGTGTAAGCCATATACGGTGTACCGCTGTAGAGGATTGCCACCATATGTAGGCAATGTCCTACAGCTGTGGGTTAATTGTGTAAGTTATATACGGTGTACCTCTGTAGAGGATTGCCACCATGTATGTTGCCAATAGTCTACAGCTGTGTGTTGTGTAAGCCATATACGGTGTACAGCTGTGGAGGATTGCAACCATATGTAGGCAACATCATACAGCTGTGTGTTGTGTAAGTCATATAAGGTGTCCCGCTGTAGAGGATTGCCACCATATATATTCAATATCCTACAGCGGTGGGATGTGTAAGCCACATACGGTGTACCGCTGTAGAGGATTGCCACCATATGTTGCCAATATCCTACAGCTGTGTGTTGTGTATGTCATATAAGGTGTCCCGCTGTAGAGGATTGCCACCATATGCAGGCAACATCATACAGCTGTGTGTTGTGTAAGTCATATAAGATGTCCCGCTGTAGAGGATTGCCACCATATATATTCAATATCCTACAGCGGTGGGATGTGTAAGCCACATACGGTGTACCGCTGTAGAGGATTGCCACCATATGTTGCCAATATACCTACAGCTGTGTGTTGTGTGAGCCATATATGGTGTACAGCTGTAGAGGATTTGCCACCATATGTTGCCAATATCCTACAGCTGTGGGTTGTGTATGTCATATAAGGTGGATGAGTAAGCCATATACGGTGTACCGCTGTAGAGGATTGCCCACCATATGTAGGCAACATCCTACAGCTGTGTGTTGTGTCAGTCCTATAAGGTGTCCCCGCTGTGAGATTGTAGAGGATTGCCACCATATTGTTGCCAATATCCACAGCGTGTGTTGTGTAAGCCATATATGTGTACAGCTGTAGAGGATTGCCACCATATGTTTGCCAAATATCCTACAGCTGTGGGTTGTGCAAGCCATATACGGTGTACAGCTGTAGAGATTGCCACCATAAGTAGGCAATATCCTACAGCTGTGGGTTGTGTAAGCCATATTACGGTGTTACAGCTGTAGAGGATTGCCACCATATGTAGGCAATATCCTACAGCTGCGGGTTGTGTAATTCATATAAAGTGCCCCACTGTAGAGGATGGCCACCATATGCAGGCAATAAAATCCTACAGCTGTGGGTTGTGTATGGTCATATAAGTGTTCTGTAGAGGATTGCCACCATATGCAGGCATATCCTACAGATGTGTGGTTTGTGAAGCCATATAAAGTGCCCCGCTGTAGAGGATTGCCACAACGCTGTAGAGGATTGCCACCATATATAGGCAATATCCTACAGCTATGTGTTGTGTAAGTCATATAAGGTGTCCCGCTGTAGAGGATTTACCACCATATATATTCAATATCCTACAGCGGTGGGATGTGTAAGCCACAGTGACATACGGTGTACCGCTGTAGAGGATTGCCACCATATGTTGCCAATATCCTACAGCTGTGTGTTGTGTGAGCCATATATGGTGTACAGCTGTAGAGGATTGCCACCATATGTTGCCAATATCCTACAGCTGTGGGTTGTGTATGTCATATAAGGTGGGATGTGTAAGCCATATACGGTGTACCGCTGTAGAGGATTGCCACCATATGTAGGCAATGTCCTACAGCTGTGGGTTGTGTAAGTCATATACGGTGTACCTCTGTAGAGGATTGCCACCATGTATGTTGCCAATAGTCTACAGCTGTGTGTTGTGTAAGCCATATACGGTGTACAGCTGTGGAGGATTGCAACCATATGTAGGCAACATCATACAGCTGTGTGTTGTGTAAGTCATATAAGGTGTCCCGCTGTAGAGGATTGCCACCATATATATTCAATATCATACAGCGGTGGGATATGTAAGCCACATACGGTGTACCGCTGTAGAGGATTGCCACCATATGTTGCCAATATCCTACAGCTGTGTGTTGTGTATGTCATATAAGGTGTCCCGCTGTAGAGGATTGCCACCATATGCAGGCAACATCATACAGCTGTGTGTTGTGTAAGTCATATAAGATGTCCCGCTGTAGAGGATTGCCACCATATATATTCAATATCCTACAGCGGTGGGATGTGTAAGCCACATACGGTGTACCGCTGTAGAGGATTGCCACCATATGTTGCCAATATCCTACAGCTGTGTGTTGTGTATGTCATATAAGGTGTCCCGCTGTAGAGGATTGCCACCATATGCAGGCAATATCCTACAGTGGGTTGAGTAAGCCATATTATAATGTGCCCCGCTGTAGAAGATGGTCACCATATATAGGCAATATATCCTACAGCTATGTGTTTCCGGTATTTCGGTGGTTTTCGGTAAATAAGAGGTTTCCGGTAATTTCAGTTACCGGATTGCCACCATATGTAGGCAATGTCCTACAGCTGTGGGTTGTGTAAGTCATATAAGGTGTCCCGCTGTAGAGGATTGCAGGCAATACCCTACCGGTCACCCTAAACACCCCAAAGGCTGGGAAAGGCTACAAAGGCTATTCGAAGTGGCTTGTACGTCCGTTAGCGGATATTTATACCATACATTGTCATTGAATTGACTGAATTAGTATGTGTTATGATCATTTTAATTATTTTAATCATTTAAATGCAATAATCTACCACAAATATACGTGTTTTGTTAAATTATCTAAACGCGCACCTGCGCCGATCGCGCCGAGCGGAATTGGACAAAGAGTGATTAACACCTATTAACATATCGTTAAGCAGGTGCAGCTAAACACCGATTATACTTATTGTATTATTATCAATATAAGTCAATGATCAATCAATGACATTCATTTAAACATGCTTTATGTATCAATACATTACGTAAACATCGGACGAATGCCGAATTTTGAGACATCAGTTATCTACCTTGAAAATGGTATCCACACGGTGATCAAAATATGTTTATGAGCGCTATGTACGGCTCTGCAACTAATATTTCATTTACACGGCCGAATAAACGTGTAACTAGTTGTAAATGACATTTACGCTAGCTGACATGTTCCCGTCAATTAACCCATAGTATTTAGCACAGTTTTATTCCACGAACATTTTCCTTCCCGTGTCCTGTATTTGTAATTAACGTAATTACGTCAATTAGTTGGCAGTAAACTGTTCCTTTTGAAATTTAAAATTTAACTATCAGGAGGAGATGAACGGGAAGTATAACACGGCAAACTGTTACTACACTTTCTGAAATCAACGTACAAACAGTTCACAGAGTGAACCAGATGGCCGACGGCAGTACCAAGGCTATACTCATAGAAAATACTCTACAAAGGCTGACAGATGGTACCACAAAGGCTCACTCACATAGGAAATGGTCGACAAAGGCTGATAGATGGCAACACAAAGGCTACATTCACATAGAAAATAGTCGACAAAGGCTTACAGATCGCACCACAAAGCTAGCATCGACATAGATACCACAGGTCGACAAAGGCTGACAGATGGTACCACAAAGGCTACATTACAGAAAATAGTCAAAGGTGACAATGGCCACAAAGGCTGCATTTACATAGATAATAGTCGACAAAGGCTGACCGATGGCACCACAAAGGCTGCATCGACATAGAAAATAGTCGACAAAGGGTAATAGATGGTACCACAAAGGCTACACTCACATAGAAAACAGTCAACAAAGGCTGACAGATGGTACCACAAAGGCTACATACACATAGAAAATAGTCGAAAAAAGGCTTACAGATGCCACCACAAAGGCTGCATCGACATAGGAAATAGTCGACAAAGGGTATAGATGATGGTACCACAAAGGCTGCATCGACATAGAAAATAGTCGACAAAGGGTAATAGATGGTTCCACAAAGGCTACACTCACATAGAAAATAGTCAACAAAGGCTGACAGATGGTACGACAAAGGCTACACTCACATAGAAAATAGTCAACAAAGGCTGACAGATGGCACCACAAAGGCTGCATCGACATAGAAAATAGTCGACGAAGGCTGACAGATGGCACCACAAAGGCTGCATCGACATAGAAAATAGTCGATAAAGGCTTACAGATGGCACCACAAAGGCTGCATCGACTAAGAAAATAGTCGACAAAGGGCATAGATTGTACCACCAAGGCTACACTCACATAGAAAATAGTCAGCAAAGGCTGACAGATGGTACCACAAAGGCTACATTCATCATATAGTCAGTAAATGCTGACAGATGGCACCACAAAGGCTGCATCGACATAGGATAGTCGACAAAGGATAATAGATGGTACCACAAAGGCTACATTCACATAGAAATAGTCAACAAAGGCTGACAGATGGCACCACAAAGGCTGCATCCACATAGAAAGTAGTCGACAAAGGGTAATAGATGGCACCACAAAGGCTACATTTACATAGAAAATAGTCAACAAATGCTGACAGATGGCACCACAAAGGCTGCATCGACATAGGAAAATAGTCGACAAAGGGTAATAGATGGTATCACAAAGGCTGCATCGACATAGAAAATAGTCGACAAAGGATAATAGATGGTACCACAAAGGCTACATTCACATAGAAAATAGTCAACAAAGGCTGACAGATGGCACCACAAAGGCTGCACCCATATAGAAAGTAGTCGACAAAGGGTAATAGATGGCACCACAAAGGCTACATTTACATAGAAAATAGTCGACAAATGCTTACAGATGGCACCACAAAGGCTGCATCGACATAGGAAATAGTCGACAAAGGGTAATAGATGGTACCACAAAGGCTGCATCGACATAGAAAATAGTCGACAAAGGATAATAGATGGTACCACAAAGGCTACATTCACATAGAAAATAGTCAACAAAGGCTGACAGATGGCACCACAAAGGCTGCATCCACATAGAAAGTAGTCGACAAAGGGTAATAGATGGCACCACAAAGGCTATATTTACATAGAAAATAGTCAACAAATGCTGACAGATGGCACCACAAAGGCTGCATCGACATAGGAAATAGTCGACAAAGGGTAATAGATGGTACCACAAAGGCTGCATCGACATAGAAAATAGTCGATAAAGGCTTACAGATGGCACCACAAAGGCTGCATCGACATAGAAAATAGTCGACACAGGGTAATAGATGGTACCACCAAGGCTACACTCACATAGAAAATAGTCAGCAAAGGCTGACAGATGGTACCACAAAGGCTACATTCACATATAAAATAGTCAATAAATGCTGACAGATGGCACCACAAAGGCTGCATCGACAGGTGTGGACCCTGACCGAATTTTTCGACCGCGCAGTCGGATTTGGGACTACACCGGTCGAAGGAACTATGAGACACTGATTGACATGACGCATTTTCGTCCAATAAAACATGCTGAAAGCAACAATTTCCACTGTCTGCAAATATTCAAATACTGTCTAGTTTCATTTTCCCACATTTCCCGAAAGTTTAATAATATTCATAGTATACATTATCTTAGATTCGTCATTAAAAAGGTACATGCCCACTCAGTAGGCACAAACTGTTCTTTATAGGAATTAAAGGTACTACTCATGCCCACTTAGTAGGCACAAACTGTTCTTTGTAGGAATTAAATACGTGTATAATTGTGTCACTATTCCACCTGTTCTAACAATTACGAGTGCCCGCTATTATTTATTCTAATTAAATGCATCGCCTAAAAAAATAATATTTTCGACAGATTATAAAGTATGTTCATTGCATATCAATAAATAAATACACAGAAAAATAGTAATGTTCGTTAACAGTTTAAGGAAACACGGTTATCGCCCCTGATATCAGTGAGAAAAGCTACGTCTGATATAAAATGTAAAATAATGCCAATCAATACATGGGGTAATGGTGAATGAATATTTATTTTGCCAGGAAATGTATCAGATGATATCTGATAGAAAGAACAATTTGTTCCTACTGAGTGGATAAGTGAATAATTGTGTCACTATTCCACCAGTTCTAAAATTGCGAGTGCCCGCTATACAGATATAATCATTTAGTAACCTTTATTTTACTGATAGTGACTCGACTTGGTATCAGGCTATTTTCAGATGCAAATGAGGAATGATATCTTTTAATTATGTATACTAATTAAATGCGTCACCTCAAACAATAATATTGTTGACAGATTTAAAGTATGTTCATTGCACATCAAAATAAATAGAGACAATAAAATCTATAGTAATGTCCGTTAACATTTTAAGGAAACACGGTTATCGCCCCGGATATCCGTGCGGCAATTTATGTCTGGTATAAAATGTATAATAATGCCAATCAATACGTGGAGTAATGGTGAATGAATGTTTAGTTTGCAAGAAAATGTCTGAGATGATGTCCCTAATATAAAGAACATTTTGTGCCTACTGAGTGGCCATGCACCTTTTTTCATGTCCGTATCCCTCTGACTACATGTGGATGGGATATTCGTTACATGTGGATGAGATATTCGTCAACAGACTGAAAATTCAAAGGGCTCGTCAGTATTGTCTATTGAATTAGGCAAATCATATTTGATATTACAATATTAGATTTAGACACTCTCATAATAAATGTGTTCCCATATCTAATTAAGTTTCTATGAAATTAGAAATGGGAAGCATAATTAATGAAAGTAATAATTTGAAAATACTGGGAGAAGTTTGTGCCACCTGTTGAATGCCATAATGTGTGGCGTGTGTCGCGACGATAATCGATGTCCGAGGTGTCATAAATGATACGATTTAACAAAACCGGCTTTACTTTCGAACATCAGCGTCTACAGACCAGGATAAATCTAGATTATAGTCTGGGCATGTGGAGCACCGTGGCGTAATGGTTAGTGTGTCGGACTACTGATCCAAGGGTCGTGGGTTCGAGCCTGACTAGCGGCGTGCGAGCAAGACACTTTATCCACACTGCTCCAGTTCACCCAGCTGTAAATGGGTACCGATAATTCGTAGTTGCTCTGTAAATACGAATTACCGGCTTCTGTCAAAAATCTCTACCTCCGTTCTTTCTCCCATTCTTGGGAGACGGCATGCAAGGTCCTAGAGCCAGTGCCGCCGTTAAATATAAGCAAAAAAAAATAGTCTGGGCATACACTATTGATAAGGATTAATCAATGACAATTTTTATCGTTATCTGGTTATGCGTAATTCGACGGATATTATAATCGGGGAAAAAGCCGCAGTGCCGTAATATATCGTTCAGTGATTTAACTGATATGGCATACACTGTTGGACATTGCACATTTATCATATTGCGTAAATTTACAGCAAACATTGTAGTATCTGATCATGCGCTTAAAGGTGCTATAAAAACGTGTGGCCCTGTGTAGAGTGCTTGAATAAATTAGTTAGTTATTTTATATTTAAGGATAGAAATTGGCTCGCAGACTCCATAATTAGGAAATACCAATTCCTAATTAGGAGATACTAACTCCTAAGTAGGAGATAAAATATCTCATAATTAGGAGATAATAACTCCTAATTAGGAGATATTATCTCATAATTAGTAGTTACTATATCCTAATTAGGACGTCTTATCTCCTAATTAGGACTTAGTATCTCCTAATTA
>CM055281.1:53673776-53755618 GCA_029237695.1 Conchocele bisecta
ATACGCACGGCAAGGAAACTGCTATATCAAAGTAAACATGTCATTGTGTGGGGGATAGATCACTCTTCCTAACGGTAATATTTTATTTATTTTAAATGTACATTATAAAAAAATATGTTGATACAAATCTACACCGATCCGCTATACCCTAAAGAACTGTATTGGGAAGGTCCCGGGTTCGATCCCTGGTCGGTGCACATTTTTTCTGTTGCATTTTCCGTATCCTAGCTGTTACAAGTATAATAATTCTGCATACTTTTAATCATCAAATATATGCAGTTGTTAGTTCTATATGAAAGAATGCATTTCAGGAAAAATAAGTGATTACTCCCTCAAAGTATACTTTGCTAGAAAAGTATACTTTGCAATGTTGGTGAAATCGGCTACTGAGCTCCAGATAAGGTGCGTATTTGCGTAAATACCCAATTAAAATTGCCAAAAACCCAATTATAAATCAGAAGTAATGAGTATCAAAAAGCAATGCAAAATTTGTGATATCTTTATCATGCTACAGAAAACAGTAAACAAACCATTAATATAGCATATTTTATTATTTTTCCATGAAAACACATCTTGGTATTCCAAGGAGACAATTCTAATGAAATACCAAGATGTGTTTTCGTTTAGAAGCAAAGTATTCAATAAGTGCGGTCTGCTGATGTGTAAACGGCAGTGTGATTTTATTTTACCCAATTAAAATTTTGAAATACCCAATTGTTTCAGAATGATGGAGTGACAATACTCAATTACCGTATTCTGCCGAGTATTAGACGCACTTTTTTACCCAGATTTTCACCCCACAAAGCCCCTGCGTCCTATACATACGTTTAGATACAAGAGCATTTTTTTCCACCCCAAAATATCGACAAAAATGACCAAAAATTCATAAAATAAAAATTTGTTTCGATATTTCTTGTTGTTAGTCTTTGCGGTAACATCTGCTTGAAATTGGAAAAGTAGCCTCAGATTCATATTCTAAACAGTTCGCGCTTTACTCGTTTCGACCACAGGCATTCGACGTGTTCCGGCTTTCATCGGTATAACTTCTTTTATATATATATATATATACCGACAAAAGCCGAAACACGCCGAATGCCTGTTGTTTCAACGCTGTGTCACATTCGATGGACATTTTCTCTGCCGAATCACAACTGTGTGTTAAATTTACACGATGCTGATTCGTCAAAAGTGGCAAGCCTAAGTCAGCTGGCCGACATCAAACACACAACATGTCAAGCCATATCAAATATCAATACACGCGGTTGCTGACGTCAGTTTCGTATTCGTCGCTAGACTGGTACCCTGTCTGATGTGTGCGTAGTGAAACAATACTACTGGGAACCAGTCTATTTATGACGCGGCAAATGTGTTTATGTGAATTGAGTCTCTTATCTCTGACAAATCCGGCTTATTGCATTAGCGGCCAGACCAGGCGGTGGATTCGCGTAGTCTGCATATGGTTTACAATGTTCGCCAATCTCTAAATAAAAACATCATAATTACGTCATCAGACAATGCCAATTTGTAATAGCTATAGGCTGATTTCAGCGTCATTTCGGCTGCACTGCTCTGAAATTTCTGTCAATATTCAGCGTTATTTACGGAAGATACGACTGATTTTGAAATATTACACAGGCGACATTTGTGTGTTGCTTGTGAAAAAAATCTATAACACCCAGCCGTGTCAACTAACAGGTGTTTATCGTATGACATCATTCAGCACGAGGCTGTAAACTGTGTGACCTTTAGGCCATGTTTTGAAATGGCACTGATTGGTTAACACGCCTTTTCATGTG
This sequence comes from Conchocele bisecta, assembly GCA_029237695.1. NCBI lineage: Eukaryota > Metazoa > Mollusca > Bivalvia > Lucinida > Thyasiridae > Conchocele > Conchocele bisecta. The sequence continues at coordinate 53,675,573 of CM055281.1, forward strand.
CCGCAGGCGTCACGAACGTGTGACTTTCATCCCCGCATCATGGGGCAATCAGTAACCCATTTCATGCTGAGGATATGCTTATGTTTGCGGAAAATCCTAAATATTTTCATTCTATGCACTCAAAAGTATATGCCGCAACCACCATTTAAACCGTCTCGTTGAGACGGTTCAAATGAGTGGTCACAACATATACTCTCATTGAGTAATAACAAAAATAAAAATAAAATATTTAATAAATTTCATATCCGTAAATGTGTATTCCGAAAGGAATGAGTTAAAAAAACACTCTGGATTATACGCAGATCTGTCGCCATATTTCGTCGATATTGATTTCGAAAATATTTTCCGTAAATTGTGTTGAAAAGAGATAATACATACAGCAATCAATAATTAACAATATACATGTAATGATGTAATACCACTTTCGTCAGCAATATGATCGCAAATGTAACACGATTTCTGACAATAGTCTGTTACAAATTTAACAAGACTTTTGTCGCGCCTGCATGTGGAAAGCGCGATATAGTCGGCACTTTGGCGTACATACGTTGTGTGTCCGGTTAAAGATTTTGGTTAAGTAAAGTTTTTTGGTATACTATATCTCTGCAACTGCTTTGCCCATTACCTTGAAACTTCACATGGGTGTTTATCATCATCTATATTTTCATTCTACCCCCCTCCCGTGCGGCCCCTGTGCCCAATGTCAAGGTAAAATTACTTTGAAGTTTTTGGTTAAAGTTTTTCGTTAAAGTTTTTTGGTTAAAGTTTTTTGTTATACTATATCTCTGCAACTGCTTTGCCCATTACCTTGAAACTTCACTTGGGTGTTTATCATCATCTATATTTTCATTCTACCCCCCTCTGTTCGGCCCCTGTGCCCAATGTCAAGGTCAAATTACTTTGAAGTTTTTGGTTAAAGTTTTTTGTTATACTATATCTCTGCAACTGCTTTGCCCATTACCTTGAAACTTCACATGGGTGTTTATCATCATCCATATTTTCATTCTACCCCCCACCCGTGCGGCCCCTGTGCCCAATGTCAAGGTCAAATTACTTTGAAGTTTTTTGTTAAAGTTTTTGGTTGGAGTTTTTTTGGTTAAAATGTCGTTACTATACTCTCATGCAACTTCTTTGCACTTACTTGCCCACAAATTCACATGGGTGTTTAATCATCATCTATATTTGCATTTTACCCCCCACCCGTGCGGCCCCTGTGCCCAATGTCAAGGTCAAATTACTTTGAAGTTTTTTGTTATACTATATCTCTGCAACTGCTTCGCCCATTACCTTGAAACTTCACATGGGTGTTTATCATCATCCATATTTTCATTCTACCCCCCACCCGTGCGGCCCCTGTGCCCAATGTCAAGGTCAAATTACTTTGAAGTTTTTTGTTAAAGTTTTTGGTTAGTTTTTTGGTTAAAGTTTTTCGTTATACTATATCTCTGCAACTGCTTTGCCCATTACCTTGAAACTTCACATGGGTGTTTATCATCATCTATATTTTCATTCTACCCCCTCCCGTGCGGTTAGTGTCCATGCCTCGCCACAAGGCGCGACATGCAGGCTGCGTCCATCTAGTTATATATAAATAGGCATTGTGCCTTTTAACCGAGCGTGTGTTATAGTGAAGCGTGTACTACCGGGTTCACAGTGTAATTGAAGATACTAGAAAACGGTGAAATATGAACCGGGGAATCACGGACATAGAGTCGGCAAATTACGGACATAGCAAACTATGATAGGGAAAATACAGACAAATATGTCCAAGGAACGAATAAAAAAAACAGTGCGGGGAATAAATAACAACAACAACTTGGTGATTTTTATTTTTTTTTCATTTTGTTAGGAAAATTGGATGCGTCTTATATTCTCATGTAGACTTTTCCCCCAAAATTTTGGACTGAAAATGGGGGTGCGTCTTATACACTCTTGTGACCTATACACGGCAAAATACGGTACTAATTCTTTAACTGGAGCCTATTTCACCAACATTGCAAAGTATACTTATCTAGCAAAGTATACTTTGTGGGAGAAATTTTCAATTTTAGGATAAATTTATTAATTTATATTATACTGAAGTTATTACATTATCACAGCCATTTTGGCTGTGATAATGTAATACATTCAGTATAATAATTCTGCATACACTTTTAATCATCAAATAAATGCAGTCGTTATGAAATAATGCATTTCATGAAAAATAAATGATTACTCTCTGAAAGTATTGCAAAGTTGGTGAAATCGGCTACTGGAGCCCTGCAAGATTGTCAATATGTTTTTATTCTGTTCCAACCATGGATTGAAATACTACTGTGTTCCACGTTTTGCTGCCGATTAACCTTTGGCTATTAAGCACATTAAATCTTTAAAATATTTAAATGTACCGGTAGGTACTTTTTCATCAATATTGACAATAACAAAAAAGTCTCCCTCCCCAATTTTTTTCATTTGATGAAATTCCATCAAATATTGATTTTATTGTGAAAAATGCTGAAGCAGCTGCAGGAGTAGAAAAAAATAATGGAAATTGACTCCGAAACTAGATAGCTTGGAAATGAAAATGAAAATAAAAGTTAGATTTTGAAAATCCGTCCACAAATTAAAAATTATTAAAAAAAATCTATTTAAAGCCCCCATGTTAAATTCCCATAGGTAAATCGTTTTTTATACGACCGTTTTTAAAAAAAACGGTGCGTATTATGTTTTACAGCTGGGCAGGCGGGCGGCTGACAGAAAAAGTGCATAGTTTGTGTACACAACTCCTCAGAAACCGTTCAGTCGATCGATTTGAAACTATACACACGTCTTCTACACATATTGAAGATGTGCACCTTGGTGTTTTTATGCCGAAAAATATTACCTTTTTAACTTAGCCATTTTTTCTACATTTCTCTATACGGTACAGAGTTTGTGTACACAACTCCTCCGAAACCGTTCAGTCAATCGTTCTGAAACTATACACACGTCTTCTACACATATTGAAGATGTGCACCTTGGTGTTTTTATGCGGAAAAAATATTTTTTAACAAAAATATCGCCTTTTTAACTTAGCCATTTTTTCTACATTTTTAGCTCGACTATTCGAAGAATAAATAGAGCTTATGTTGTCACCCCGGCGTCGGCGTCACCGTCACGCCTTGGTTAAGGTTTTTAGTCAAGCTTGTATATGGAATACTACTGGCCCTACACCCACCATACTTGGACAACTTCATCTCCTAGTGATGTACATCAATAACCCCTGATCTATATTTCACCTTGACCTACATTTCCTCTTGAATTACTTGGTTATTCCCCTTGGTTAAGGTTTTTAGTCAACCTTGGTTTAAGGTATGGTTTTTAGTCAAGTTTGTATATGCAATACTACTGGCCCTACACCCACCATACTTGGACAACTTCATCTCCTAGTGATGCACATCAATAACCCCTGATCTATATTTGACCTTGACCTACATTTCCTCTTGAATTACTTAGTTAATTCCCCTTGGTTAAGGTTTTTAGTCAACCTTGGTTAAGGTTTTTTTTCAAGCTTGTACATTGAAATACATTGTGCATCCAGACATCATACTTCGACAACCTTTTCTCATAGGTATGTACATCAATAACCCCTGATCTATATTTGATCTTCACCTACATTTCCTCTTCAATTACTTACTTAATTCCTTTTGGTTAAGGTTTTTAGTCAACCTTCTATATGGAATACTACTGGCCCTACACCCACCATACTTGGACAACTTCATCTCCTAGTGATGTACATCAACAACCCCTGATCTATATTTGACCTTGACCTACATTTCCTCTTGAATTACTTAATTCCCCTTGGTTAACATTTTTAGTCAAGCTTGTTGATGGAATACTCCTGGCCCTACACCAACCATACTTGGAAAACTTCATCTCCTAGTGATGTACATCAACAACCCCTGACCTATATTTGACCTTGACCTACATTTAACCTTGAATTACTTACTTAATTCCCCTTGGTTAAGGTTTTTACTCGACCTTGGTTAAGCTTTTTACTCCAGCTTGTACATGGAATACTATTGTGCATACAGACACCATAATTGGACAACCTTTTCTCATAGTGATGTACATCAATAACCCCTGATCTATATTTGACCTTGACCTACATTTCCTCTTGAATTACTTACTTAATTCTCTTTGGTTAAGGTTTTTAGTCAAGCTTGTAGATGGAATACTCATGGCCCTACAACAACCATACTTGGACAACTTCATCTCCTAGTGATGTACATCAACAATCCCTGACCTATATTTGACCTTGACCTACATTTAACCTTAAATTACTTACTTAATTCCCCTTGGTTAAGGTTTTTACTCAACCTTGGTTAAGGTTTAGTCAAGCTTGTAGATGGAATACTATTGTGCATACAGACACCATACTTGGATAACTTTTTCTCATAGGGATGTAGATCAATAACCCCTGACCTTTATTTTACCTTCACCTACATTTAACCTTGAATTACTTGGTTAATGTTTATAGTCAAGCTTGTATATGGAATACTTCTGGGCCTACATCAACCATACTTGGACAACTTCATCTCCTAGTGATGTACATCAATAATCCCTGACCTATATTTGACCTTGACCTACTTTTATCCTTGGATTACTTAGTTATCTCCCCTTGGTTACGGTTTTTACTCAAGCTTGTATATGGAATACTCCTGGGCCTACAGCAACCATACTTGGAAAACCACGCACCTACGTCCAAGGTCAAGGTCACCGTTGAAGGTCAAAGGTCAAACCTATTGAAATTACCTTCCGCTGTATATCTTCTACACCGATGCATGGATTATCAAATGGCTTGGCACAAATGTTTCTCATGATGAGAAGGTGTGACGCGATCAATAACCACGCACCTACGTCCAAGGTCAAGGTCACAGTTGAAGGTCAAAGGTCAAACCTATTGAAATTCCCTTCCGCTCTATATCTTCTACACCGATGCATGGATTATCAAATTGCTAACCACGCACCTACGTCCAAGGTCACAGTTGAAGGTCAAAGGTCAAACCTATTGAAATTCCCTTCCGCTCTATCTTCTACACCGATGCATGGATTATCAAATGGCTTGGCACAAATGTTTCTCATGATGAGAAGGTGTGTCACAATCAATAACCACACACCTACGTCCAAGGTCAAGGTCACAGTTGAAGGTCAAAGGTCAAACCTATTGAAATTCCCTTCCGCTCTATATCTTCTACACCGATGCATGGATTATCAAATGCCTTGGCACAAATGTTTCTCCGCATGAGAAGGTGTGTCGCGATCAATAACCACGCACCTACATCCAAGGTCAAGGTCACAGTTGAAGGTCAAAGGTCAAAATATTGAAATTCCCAAATGGCTTGGCACAAATGTTTCTCACGATGAGAAGGTGTGTCGCAATCAATAACCACGCACCTACGTCCAAGGTCAAGGTCACTGTTGAAGGTCAAAGGTCAAACCTATTGAAATTCCCTTCCGCTCTGTCTTCTACACCGATGCATGGATTATCAAATGGCTTGGCACAAATGTTTCTCATGATGAGAAGGTGTGTCGCGATCAATAACCACGCACCTACGTCCAAGGTCAAGGTCACAGTTGAAGGTCAAAGGTCAAACCTATTGAAATTCCCTTCCGCTCTATATCTTCTACACTGATGCATGCATTATCAAATTGCTAACCACGCACCTACGTCCAAGGTCACAGTTGAAGGTCTTCTACACCGATGCATGGATTATCAAATGGCTTGGCACAAATGTTTCTCATGATGAGAAGGTGTGTCGTGATCAATAACCACGCACCTACGTCCAAGGTCAAGGTCATAGTTGAAGGTCAAAGGTCAAACCTATTGAAATTCCCTTCCGCTCTATCTTCTACACCGATGCATGGATTATCAAATGGCTTGGCACAAATGTTTCTCATGATGAGAAGGTGTGTCGCGATCAATAACCACGCACCTACGTCCAAGGTCAAGGTCATAGTTGAAGGTCAAAGGTCAAACCTATTGAAATTCCCTTCCGCTCTATATCTTCTACACCGATGCATGGATTATCAAATGGCTTGGCACAAATGTTTCTCATGATGAGAAGGTGTGTCTCGATCAATAACCACGCACCTACGTCCAAGGTCAAGGTCATAGTTGACGGTCAAAGGTCAAACTATTGAAATTCCCTTCCGCTCTATATCTTCTACACCGATGCATGGATTATCACACTATGCCCAGGTCAAGGTCACAGACTTGATGTGTTTGAAACCTTAACGCTCGGCTAAATGGCTTATAATAAAAAAATGCCTCATTTTCTTTGGCTGCCAGTGGGGGTATTCGTGTGCCGACAGGCCACATTTCTAGTTTCCCTTGGTTAATAATGTTTTTAGTCAACCTTGGTTAAGGTTTTTATGCAGGCCGCAGCCACCTTTTTTTCTTTGTCAAGCTATGTGTACATCGACAACCCTCGTAGTCGGAGCTATGCTGTTGTCCACCTACAGCTTGTTCTATCAGTTCTATATACGGTACAGAGTTTGTTTACACAATTCCTCCGAAACCTTCAGAAACCGTCAGTCGATTCGTCGAAACTATACACACGTCTTCTATACATATTGAGGATGTGCACATTGGTGTTTTTATGCCGAAAATATATTTTTAACAAAAATATCACCTTTTTAACTTAGCCATTTTTTCTACATTATTGTATCCAATTCCCTATCATTTCTACTTTACACTCTACTTTTCTATCTCTGCCTAAATTAGTATACATGTTTAGCACAACGAGATGAAGAAATAATGCTATAGACTTTCAAATTCTCATTAATGTTTCTTGCCTCGGTGACAGCTTCACATTTCTGCATCTTCGCTGTCTGGCCCATATCCGACGGGCGTATTTTGTGACTTGCGGCACTCTTGTTCGCAATGAAATCAATATTCGGTGGAATTTCATCAAATAATTTTTTTTGCGTATGGTGACTTTTTTGTTATTGAACGAAGTACGTACATGTACATTTAAATATTTTTGGGATTTAATGTGTTTAATTGCCAATAGTTTGTCGATAGCAAAATGTGGAACAGACAATAAGTCTTTAATTGATATAATTTGTCAATTTTACTATTTATAAGCTGTCTTGCAGGAGGTGGTGTATTTATCAAATGTTATTGCAGATAAAGAACAGCTCGGGCGGCTACAGTTTCGAGATAGATGACATAATGCGGTTTCGGCGGTACCTTATTATGGGGTCAGAGGGCGGCTCCTACCATACTATGAAGAAGACTGTTGACCGCGAGAGTGTGAAATGTCTTGACAGGTAAATGGTGAATTTTTTATTCCCCTGATATGAACTATATCGAGGGGTAGTTGCAAACAGTAACTCTTGCAATCTACTCCCGTATCGTCCAGAGATCCAGTTATTAAAGGTGGGTAATTTGGAGGGAAGTTTCTTATTTATCCATCAAAAATGGCAAGTTGGGAGTGCTTTAGTGCTAAAGGACTACCAACTTGCCATTTTTGATGAAGAAATAACAAAATTTCACCCAACTTGGTCAAATTACGCAGCTTAACTGGAGCTCTGGTACCGTCCATGGCTACCGCCCGTGGCTACCGTCCGTGGCTACCGTCCGCACAGGTACAGGAGTAGATTGCAAAAGTTTACCATTCGCAACTAGTCTAGTGGTATATAGATTTGTATTACCTTTCTATAGCCCACACATGTGGCTTTCATGGCCAACGTCAATGCGTTAACATTTTTGAAATATTTGCGTTACAGTTTTATGTACACAATAGCTCTGCAACCGTAAGTTATATTGACTATAAGCTTGATACACTTCTTTATCATCATCCATATTTTATTCTATAGCCCACCCATGTGGCTATTGTTGTTTCAGTGTCGAACATGCAACGTTGTTCCTCCATAATTATATACAGTACAGCTTTGACGGAAAGAGCAAGCAGAATTTTGTTTTTATTCGGCACGAATGTCCGTCACGAATGAAAACGGACAGAGATTGACGGAAACGGACAAAGACGAAACACTTACATGCCCGGGGCAAAGTACTCCTGCAGCTCAGCAGGCGGTCTTACGCGCCCGATAGTTTAATGTTCGTGGCGATCCATGCCGACTGGAGAATATTCGAGAGCATACCTGTTGTCTAAAGTGGATTTAATCTTTTACATCTGTTTTGTAACATCGGCCTATACACATGCATCACATCACGTTTATATATATGAGCCTCGTCGCGAGAAAACCTGTCTTCGGGAAATTCTTGGTCAAATTAACATTTTTGTTACTATGACAATGGTGTTTGTATGATGAATTGAATGCTTTTTATACCCACTTTTTTAGGAAAAAAAATGGGTATATTGTTTTCGTCACGGGTGTCCGTACGTCCGTACGTCCGTCCGTCCGTCCGTCCGTCCGTCCGTCACGTTTCTTGTAACTCGAAAAACTTTTTCACCTTCATACCTACGCGCCTGATATTTGGTATGTAGCTTCGTTATCATGTGCAGATGCGCAAAGTGAATTCGGATTTTTCATCCGACCCTCCATCATGGATTATCTCCCCCTTTCGGACTCAGAATTTCCCATTTTTTTCCTTGTAACTCAAAAACAAATTTTTCACCTTCATACCTACGCGCCTGATATTTGGTATGTAGCTTCGTTATCATGTGCAGATGCGCAAAGTGAATTCGAATTTTTCATCCGACCCTCCATCATGGATTATCTCCCCCTTTCGGACTCAGAATTTCCCCATTTTTTCCTTGTAACTCGAAAAACTTTTTTCTTTTTCACCTTCATACCTACGCGCCTCATATTTGCTATGTACCTTCGTTATCATGTGCAGATGCGCAAAGTGAATTCGGATTTTTCATTCCATCCGACCCTCCATCATGGATTATCTCCCCCTTTCGGACTCAGAATTTCCCATTTTTTTCCTTGTAACTCGAAAACTTTTTCACTTCATCATCCTACGCTCCTCATATTTGCTATGTAGCTTCGTTATCATGTGCACATGCGCAAAGTGAATTCGGATTTTTCATCCGACCCTCCATCATGGATTATCTCCCCCTTTCGCACTCAGAATTTCCCATTTTTTCCTTGTAACTCGACTTTTTCACCTTAATACCTACGCTCTGATATTTGTCGTCGCTTCGTTTTGATGTGCTGATGCGCAAAGTGAATTCGGAGTTTTTATCCGACCCTCCATCATGGATTATCTCCCCCTTTCGGACTTAGCATTTGGGGAAAGTGGGTATATTGCGATGGCGCGCCATCGACTTTTTCTAGTTATTTGATCATGATATCTGCAATATTCATTAAGATATTATAGTTTATACAACGCCACTATGCAGGTCGTTTGAGCAAATGAGACGTCACGTAAAAACCACGTCAAACGACGTCACAGTATATCAGTGATTCTATATTTTATGTACATCTTGGTGCCGTTTTTTAGCTAGACTAATCAAAGAATAGTTAGAGCTTATGTTGTCACCCCGGTATCGGCGTCACCGTCACGCCTTGGTTAAGGTTTTTAGTCAAGCTTGTATATGCAATACTACTGGCCCTACACCCACCATACAACTTCATCTCCTAGTGTACATCAATAACCCCGACTATATGACCTTGACCATTTCCTCTTGAATTACTTAGTTCATTAGTCAACCTTAAGGTTTTTAGTCAACTACATGGAATACTATGCAAGACACCATACTTGGACAACCTTTTCTCATAGGGAGTACATCAACCCCCTATCATTGACCTTGACCCATTTCACTTGAATTCTTATTAATTCCCCTTGGTTAAGGTTTTTAGTCAAGCTATGAATATCGCCCTACACCCACCATACTTGGACAACTTCATCTCCTAGATGTACATCAACAACCCCTACTATTTGACCTTGACCTACATTTAACCTTATTTACTTAGTTAAATTCCCCTTTGTTACTTTAGTAACCTTGGTAAAGTTTTTTTTACTCAAGCTTGTACATGGAATACTATTGTGCATACAGACACCATACTGGTACAAGACACCGATTTATTGACAACTCATAGTGCCTTTAATTATGTGCAATACAGTACACAACCTGACAACCCCTTTGTTCTCCATAAATGTACTCCATTAAACTCTGTGATCTGATTTGACCTTGACCCACATTTCCTCTTGAATTACTTAGTTAATTCCCCTTGGTTAAGGGTTTTAGTCAAGCTTGTAGATGGAATTCTCCTGGCCCTACACCAACCATACTTGGACAACTTCATCTCCTAGTGATGTACATCAATAACCCCTAAGCTATATATGACATTGACCTACATTTAACCTTGAATTACTTACTTAATTTCCCTTGGTTAAGATTTTTAGTCAACCTTGGTTAAGTATTTTTTATGCAGGCCGTGGCCACCTTGTTTGTTAAGCTATGTGTACATCGACAACCCTCGTAGTCGAGCTATGCTGTTCTCCTACAGCTCTTGTTTAGTTTCGAGGTAGAACCAATAATTCATTAAACTGTGTTTATTCCACTGGATGACAGTCCAGGTGTTACATTTATAATAGTATAGCCAATTGTTCTCGTGATTTTATATATTTTATTCTCCCTTCAGGGGACCAGGGGTCTCAGAAATGTCATTTCCGTTACGTACATTTACATGAAGTAAATATAGCTTTACATTTACATTTTTAGCTCACCTGAGCGAAGCTCATGTGAGCTATTGTTACCGCAATGTGTCCGTCGTCGTCGTCCGTGAACATTTTCAAACGTCTTCTCCTCGGTAACCATTGGGCCTATAGTCACCAAACTTCATGGACATGGTCCTTAGGTAGGGGGATTAGAAAATTGTTAAAATTACATCATTACGTAATACAAGATGGCCGCCATCTAAAAATAGCACAAATTCTTCAAAAATTTTCTTCTCAAGAACCGCCGACCGGATTTCGACAAAACTTGGTAGGACTGATCGATGTACAATGCTCTTTCAAAGTTGTTAAAATGGTGACCCCGGGGTCAAAAATAGGCGTGGCCCGTGGGGTCAATTTTGGGTCTTGTCATATATCAAATTGAAGGTATCAACGAGGCGATCACTCTGGTGCATTTTTTGTCGAAATCGGATGGTTAGGTCATCCAAGATGGCCGCCGAAAGGTCAAAAGGTCATTCTTTTATTAGAGATTTCAAAATTCTTCTTCACATGAACCGCTTGGCCCATGGTAGCCAAACTTAAAAGTTATGGTCCATGGGTGAAGCATTTTCAGATTTGTTAAAATGGAGGTCATCCCTAATCCAAGATGGCCACTGTCTAAAAATAGCATAAATTCTTAAAAAATCTTCTTCTCATGAACCGCTAGCTGGATTTCGACAAAACTTGGTACATTGTAGGAATGATCGATGTACAATGCTCTTTCAAAGGTGTTAAAATGGTGACCCCGCGGTCAAAAATGGGCATGGCCCGTGGGGTCAAATTTTATTTTTAACCGAATATGGTCATGTTATATATCAATGAGGCGATCACTCTGGTGCATTATTTGTCGAAATCGGATGGTTATGTCATCCAAGGTGGCCGCCGAAAGGTCAAAAGGTTGTTCTTTTATTAGAGATTTCAAAATTCTTCTTCACATGAACCGCTTGACCCATGGTGGCCAAACCTAAAAGTTATGGTCCATGGGTGAAGCCTTTTCAGATTTGTTAAAATGGTGGTCGTCGCTAATCCAAGATGGCCGCCATCTAAAAATAGCACAAATTCAAAAATGGGCGTGGCCCGTGGGGTCAAATTTTATTTTTGACCAAATATGCTAATGTCATATATCAAATTGAAGGTATCGATGAGGCGATTGCTCTGGTGCAATATTTGTCGGAATCGGATGATTATGTCATCCATGATGGCCGCCAAAAGGTCATTTATTCAAGATTTTTAACGTCTTTTTCTCAGAAACCACATGGCCGATGATGGCCAAACTTCATAGTAAGTTAAGATCCTTGGGTGAAGCATTTTCAGATTTGGTAAAATGAGAGTCATTGCTTAATCCAAGATGACCGCCATCTAAAAATAGCACAATTTTTTTAAAACACATGAACTCAATGTCACATTCTCCTCTGGTGTTCATGGAGTCAGGTGAGCGAATTAGGGCCATCATGGCCCTCTTGTTTTCTTTTCAACGGCATAAAACATAAAACTGAAGGGGCACCTATTAAGAAAAGTGTCAAGAATATGGTAAGCTAATTGTATTAGTTTGAAACAGAGCAATTTAGTAGCAAGTCATTTATGATAACCCAACAACATGTATTTTATACGAATCAGTAAAGTTAAACAATTCAAAATATCTTGGCATGTAACAGAATGCCGTGTTCTACCACATGTACCAAACATCGTTATAAAGCTACATTTAATTAATAGCACAGCCTCCAAAAATATGGGCATAACGGAAATGATTTATGTAACGGTAATGACAAAATGTAACGGTAATGACTCTCCATTTATTTAAAATACTAATACAGCATATATACATGTAACAAACATATTTATACTTTTCATATGCTGTACAATATAACTTCAAGTTAATGTTTACTTTTAATGTGATTGCCAATAGAAACCCACACTCATCGATGCTGTGTCTGTTTTTTGTTGTTCCAGAGCTTTTTACTAATTAAATCCTGATATATAAATGTTGTAGGTCTGAATAAATGTGCCATTACTGACCGACAACTGATGGGACATGGTTTATATCTAATTGACGCATGAACTGACTGATTAGTATGGTAATTTATCATTGCCGTTACACGATCGTCATTACCGTTACACAATTTTGTAACGGAAATGGTAATGATTTTTCTTTAAAAATTCACATTTTACACCCCTCTGTATACAACGCATCAGGAAGGTAGAATAATACAACGTTGTAAGTGTGTCTATCCACCCATTTTGGTTTCAGCCGACCTACATACATATGGACGTGTATAAACTCTGAACGGTAATGATGCATGTAATGTGTAACCTTAAAATTATGAATACAGACCGGTCTCGTTCTCGGCAATGACTTAAGTTGTGTTACCACCGTGTTTATTTATAAATTGCACGCGCATAAACAGTGTTCATTGCATTAGTAGCTGAGAGTAGGAAAGGGAGGTTACTCTGATTTTACATTTTTTGTTCAGCGTAACGGTAATGATTTGATTTCTCTGGACAGAATTATTAACGTCACTAATTTTCACAACAAAAGGCAAATTTATTCAGAATAAGTTTAATGTAAATGTTAAACTATTTTAATTCAGATGCAATGTATAGTAAAGTACAAATGGACAAGATTTGAAAATTACGGGCTTGTAAACTGTGCTGATTGATGACCGGGACATGCTCATTTGGTGCACCACACGTATACCAACCACAAATTCCAGCACAAAAATATTTACACAATTCCCCAACATTTGATTGGCCCGTAGCAAGTCTCTGTCCAAAATTATTTATATCCCAGTAAACTCCCACGCCAAACTACTTTCCGTAACTGTGAGGCGCAGTTAAAATAATTCTTAAGAAAATGGAAAATAAGCACATTTTCTTGATGAATTTATTTCAAATGCTGGAATTATAAGGAATGAATGGCCTTTTTGGTGGAATTTATCGGGGATATAAACTTGGAAAAGTCGCGGGAATACTGGACAAGGCCTTCGGCCTTCGTCCAGTATTCCCGCGAATTTTCCAAGTTTATACCCCGATAAATTCCACAAAAAGGCCATTAATTCCTATAATAATAACTAAACACACATAACAAGAAGTGTAAATACTGTTTTCTTAATGGATTGGTATTATACATACCGGTAGTTTCTTTACTGAAAAAAAATATTGTTTATCGGTACATATAAATTGTGTGATTTGTCAGTAAATTATGCCGGGACACCAGATGTACATAACATATAGAATCACTGGTATATAGTAAATACATGGTTAGTGCCGTCGAATATAAAAATATATTCGGTTGAGCCTTAGACTTTAGACATACTATTAGGGGCGAGCTTTAGCGAGCCCCTATAAAGTTGTCGGGTGGGGCGAAACCGAATATATTTTATATTGTACGGCACTAATCATGTATTTAATTTATACCGCATACTAAGCGTAATTGCTTGAACGTGCGTAACGTCATGCGTCACAAATCCAGTGACGTGATTCAAAGCAAAATGGCGGCGTCCACGCTAGGTAGATTCGGTATTGTATCTGATTAAATCTCCGATTTATTTACGATGCGCTTCAATATTGGCTCGAGTTAGACTACACAGTTGTCATAATAAGCATTGCAATCATAATGTCGTCCGTACAATCATCCGTGTCGTTCGTTACGTCGCATATACTGTAAAAATGGACAAAATTCAGCTGCACCGACAGCGACTTCGATTTTAAAATTATAATTCTAATATTAGGCTACTTCAGGTATAACATATTAGGTTACTTCAGATATAAACCGCATTTATTCAACCCCCTTTATTATGCTTTTCAAATAGTCATGGTCATGAAAATAAGTGTAGTGTGTCTTATTTTCACCTTAATTTCAACTAAAAATAGTTTCTTCCATTAATCATGTTGATATTCGATCAGACGTTTTGTTATCCGTAACCGTATCCGAATCCTGTAATGCTAGACGGTATTATTCATACAAAAGCGTGATCCAACGTATTTATCACATCCTCATGCACATACCTTGCACACGAGCTGTGTTAATACAGAAACAACACCAGGAAGTGTGTCAAAGATGTGGTAACCCCGAGTTAATTCGAAAGTTTCAACAAAACCGTGTAGACACAGGTGAGCCAACTCGTAACGAGCCGTGTCATCAGAATCTGCTCTATTTGCAAATATGTTTTAGATTTCATAATAAATACTCGTAATTTTCTTTCCGTGTGTGGGTGGAGGGGGGGGGGGGCATGACCACTGCCTCCTCGTTTTTGGCTTCCTGGTTACGGCCCTGATGATGTGTCAGGAAGTTTTATACTTTTTTATTTTTTTTTGCTTTCCATTATGCAAATTTCTATTTATATTATCACACACAATACACACTATTGTATTTTATTTTACTTTATATGTATACTATAATATACTGTGATACACAGGGGAGATACTTCATAAATTAAATGAGTTAAATACCAGTAATCACACATTGTGCATGTGTGAATGCGTCAATCCATCCGTCCGTCTGTGCATGTCTATGACCAACTGTACAGTTAATCCACCAAGTATTTGACATTCCGAAGATTCCTTTGGATATGTTATTAGATTTTTAAAAGATTGTCCGTGCTGCTATTTTTTCATTGGCAATGCTGCTACCTTTGACGATTAACATGTAACCCCCTAAGTAACTGAAATGAACTGTTTCATGTTAAGTTTGAGACTTCCATTATGCAGAAAAGGGGATCATGTTGCAAAAGATGAAAAATATCCTCAAGTGGTGCAGATCACGGTCCATGATACTAATGTCTCCAACATATGTTGCCTTGAAATATCATCCCACCTTATCTATTTCTTATATTAACATGACACACACGTCAGTGTGCATTCAGATTTAAGCTTTTCATATTCAGACAATATAAATGTCGATTGTTCACGACATCGTCCCGCTTACAACTGTACTTGGACCACTTGCTGAAAAAAATGGACCTTGCAATATCTGCAATAAATGTAAGATCGGCGACCCATATCATGTCGGTAATTGAGAAAGGATTCCCTAGTGACTGAATGGCGGACGACATCCTATGTTCTGATCAGACGGTGCATATGCACAGATGAGACATCGTAACATCCATGGTTTTGTTGTTTTTGCAGGTAAAGGTTGCGCTAAATGTTAATTTTATACATTACATGTACCGTAATTTGGGGTGAATAGGGACAGTTTTTGAAGAGTTTCTATTGTGGCACATTATAGGAATGAATGGCCTTTTTGTGGAATTTATCGGTGTATAAACTTGGAAAAGTCGCGGGAATACTGGACGAAGCGATAAAAAATTACAATTTTCGAAAATCAGTTGCCAAACATGTTTTTGTGTTTGAAACAATTGGAAAAATGTAATACTGAGCCGTTCAGGGCCTTTAATAAACCAGTGTGCTATTTATAGACACATTCTTGGGATATGATGTTTCGCACCTGTCTACTTTTGTTTATTGAATGTTATTTTGCGCCGATCTTTTGGAAACATGTTACTGCTTGTGTATACAAATAATCCGTGATAAAAAAAATATTCACTAGCAATAAAAATGATCCATGGTTGTGAATTTGTGGTTGTCAAGCTTAATTATAGCATAGTAAAATAAACACGTTTAGAATGGAAATGTTGCTCACGACAACTTCCAGGTTTCAATATGAAAAAGCAAAACAAAGACGAGAGACGAGACGGTGTGTAATATTCAGTTTAATTAACAGATTATTTATTTACGTATCCATTCATGCACATATTGAAATAAAATATTTAATTCATTATATTTGTTTATTTTATATTTTTTCCAGAAGGCCATACAACCCCCCCCCCCCCCCCCCGCAACGAGTTGTGGGGGGTATACTGGAGTCAGGTTCTCTGTCCGTGCGTCCGTGCGTCCGTGCGTCCGTAAACTTAACATCAGAGAAATATTGTTATAACTTCTATTTCCTTCATCTAAAATGCTTAATATTTCACACATGCATTCCTGTAAGGCTCTACTACCATGCTGTGCCAAATCCACGACCGTCCAACCCCCGCTGATCCCAAGGTCAAGGTCAAATACTTAGTCTCTTTACAAAACTTAACATCAGAGAAATATGTTATAACTATTATTTGCTTCATCTAAAATTCTTAATATTTCACTTGTGCATTCCTCTAAGGTTGTACTATCATGCTGTGACAAATCTACGACCGTCCAACCCCCGCTGATCCCAAGGTCAAGTTCACATACTTAGTCTCTTTACAAAACTTAACATCAGAGAAATATATTATAACTTCAATTTCTTTCATCGAAAATTCTTAATATTTCATGCATGCATTCCTCTAAGGCTCTACTATCATGCTGTGACAAATTCCCGCTGATCTCGAGGTCAAGGTCACATACTTAGTCTCTTTACAAAACTTAACATCAGAGAAATCGGTTATAACTTCTATTTCCTTGCTCGGATCTGCTTCATTTTCATTTCACACACGCATTGCTCCAATGGACCTGTACCACCCTGTGACAAATTCACGTTCATGCCGCTCCCGCTAAGCCCAGAGTCAAAGGTCACAAGCCAACACAATTGGAAATGTTTACATATTTTATTCCGTAAGCCTCGCTTACTGACCAATCTAGTTCCTAAATGGAATGGAATCACTGACTCGTATTGATTTTCTTTCCCTCGAAGTACACCTGACTTGAACTTTTAATCGAGTCTGTTGCCGGTTCGAGTGATCGATCTTCTACTGTATTGCAGATTATTCAAGAAAAACCGTGGTGTGGAGGCAGTCGAATTGATCAAGAATGTGAGTGTAAATCGCAGCAACATCAAACAGGACTGTCTGTTGTACGCCCTCGCAGTCTGCGCCCGCAGTAATGATCCGAAGATTAAGTCGGCCGCCTACGATTGCCTCAAAGATGTGTGTCGAATACCCACACACCTGTTCATGTTCATAAAATTCTGCGAACAGGAAAGTGTTGAAGGTTGGTTGGTTCAATATTTTCATTGTGTTTATGCACCCTAATTGCCCTAGAAACAAAATTGCTTCCCCGCTACGCTATCTCTCCACAAGATACCATATCGTAGGCAACTCGTGTAGCTATAATTTCCCCTATATGAGACACGCCATGCGATTTTGTACTTAAGAACATGTGCGATATTTCATGAAATATATTTACAGAAACTGTGATATGTTCTGTAAATGATGTTGAAGGATGACACAATTCCGCATTTGCTATGAAAATTTCGTCATCTTTCAACTTCATTTACGGAAATTATCATGAATTTTGTAAATGTTTTTCATGAAATATCGCACATTTTTAGCTCGATTATTCGAAGAATAAGTAGAGCTTCTGTTGTCAACCAGGCTTCGGCGTCGGCGTCGGCGTCGGCGTCACCGTCACGCCTTGGTTAAGGTTTTTAGTCAACCTTGTATATGGAATACTACTGGCCCTACACCCACCATACTTGGACAACTTCATCTCCTAGTGATGTACATCAATAACCCCTGATCTATATTTGACCTTGACCTACATTGCCTCTTGAATTACTTAGTTAACCTTGGTTAAGGTTTTTAGTCAACCTTGGTTAAGGTTTTTAGTCAAGCTTGTACATGGAATACTATTGTGCATACAGACACCATACTTGGACAACCTTTTCTCATAGGGATGTACATCAATAACCCCTGGTCTATATTTGACCTTGACCTACATTTTCTCTTCAATTACTTAGTTAATTCCCTTGGATAAGGTTGTTAGTCAAGCTTGTATATGGAAACTATGGCCCTACACCCACCATACTTGGACAACTTCATCTCCTAGGGATGTACATCAGTAACTCCTGGTCTATATTTGACCTTGACCTACATTTGACCTTGGCCTACATTTCCTCTTGAATTACTTAGTTAATTCTCTTTCGTTAAGGTTTTTAGTCAAGCTTGTAGATGGAATACTCCTGGCCCTACACCAACCATACTTGGACAACTTTATCTCCTAGTGATGTACATCAACAACCCCTGACCTATATTTGACTTTGACCTACATTTAACCTTGAATTACTTAGTTAATTCCCATTGGTTTAGGTTTTTAGTCAACCTTGGTTAAGGTTTTTAGTGAAGCTTTCTACATGGAATACTATTGTGCATACAGACACCATACTTGGACAACCTTTTCTCATAGTGATGTACATCAATAACCCCTGATCTATATTTGACCTTGACCTACATTTCCTCTTGAATTACTTAGTTAATTCCCCTTGGTGAAGGTTTTTAGTCAACCTTGTAGATGGAATACTCCTGGCCCTACACCAACCATACTTGGACAACTTTATCTCCTAGTGATGTACATCAACAACCCCTAACCTATATGTGACATTGACCTACATTTAACCTTGAATTACCTAGTTAATTCCCCTTGGTTAAGGTTTTTAGTCAACCTTGGTTAAGGTTTTTAGTCAAGCTTGTACATGGAATACTATTGTGCATACAGACACCATACTTGGACAACCTTTTCTCATAGGGATGTACATCAATAACCCCTGATCTATATTTGACCTTGACCTACATTGCCTCTTGAATTACTTAGTTAACCTTGGTTAAGGTTTTTAGTCAACCTTGGTTAAGGTTTTTAGTCAAGCTTGTACATGGAATACTATTGGCATACAGACACCATACTTGGACAACTTTTCCTTTTCATAGGGATGTACATCAATAAACCCAACCCCTGGTCTATATTTGACCTTGACCTACATTTTCTCTTCAATTACTTAGTTAATTCCCTTGGATAAGGTTGTTAGTCAAGCTTGTATATGGAATACTCCTGGCCCTACACCCACCATACTTGGACAACTTCATCTCCTAGGGATGTACATCAGTAACTCCTGGTCTATATTTGACCTTGACCTACATTTGACCTTGGCCTACATTTCCTCTTGAATTACTTAGTTAATTCTCTTTCGTTAAGGTTTTTAGTCAAGCTTGTAGATGGAATACTCCTGGCCCTACACCAACCATACTTGGACAACTTTATCTCCTAGTGATGTACATCAACAACCCCTGACCTATATTTGACTTTTGACCTACATTTTAACCTTGAATTACTTAGTTTAATTCCCATTGGTTTAGGTTTTTAGTCAACCTTGGTTAACGGTTTTTTTTAGTGAAGCTTTCTACATTTGGAATACTATTGTGCATACAGACACCTTACTTGGACAACCTTTTCTCATAGTGATGTACATCAATAAACCCCTGATCTATATATGGACCTTGACCTACATTTCCTCTTGATTACTTAGTTAATTCCCCTTGGTGAAGGTTTTTAGTCAACCTTGTAGATGGAATATACTCCTGCCTACACCAAACCATACTTGGACAACTTTATCTCCTAGTGAATGTACATCAACAACCCCTAACCTATATGTGACATTGACCTACATTTAACCTTGATTACCTAGTTAATTCCCCTTGGTTAAGGTTTTTAGTCAACCTTGGTTAAGGATTTTTAGTCAAGCTTGTACATGGAATACTATTAGTGCATACAGACACCATACTTGGACAACCTTTTCTCATAGGGATGTACATCAATAACCCCTGATCTATATTTGACATTGACCTACATTTCCTCTTCAATTACTTAGTTAATTCTCCTTGGTTAAGGTTTTTAAGTCAAGCTTGTATATGGAATACTCCTGGCCCTACACCCACCATACTTGGACAACTTCATCTCCTAGGGATGTACATCAACAACCCTTGATCTATATTTCACCTTCACCTACATTTGACCTTCACCTACATTTCCTCTTGAATTACTTAGTTAATTCTCTTTGGTTAAGGTTTTTAGTCAAGCTTGTAGATGGAATACTCCTGGCTGTACACCAACCATTCTTGGACAACTTTATCTCCTAGTGATGTACATCAACAACCCCTGACCTATATTTGACTGACCTACATTTAACCTTGAATTACTTAGTTAATTCCCCTTGGTTAAGGTTTTTAGTCAACCTTGGTTAAGGTTTTTAGTCAAGCTTTCTACATGGAATACTATTGTGCATACAGACACCATACTTGGACAACCTTTTCTCATAGCGATGTACATCAATAACCCCTGATCTATATTTGACCTTGACCTACATTTCCTCTTGAATTACTTAGTTAATTCTCTTTCGTTAAGGTTTTTAGTCAAGGTTGTAGATGGAATACTCCTGGCCCTACACCAACCATACTTGGACAACTTTATCTCCTAGTGATGTACATCAACAACCCCTGACCTATATTTGACATTGACCTACTTTTAACCTTGAATTACTTAGTTAATTCCCTTGGTTAAGGTTGTTAGTCAACCTTGGTTAAGGTTTTTAGTGAAGCTTTCTACATGGAATACTATTGTGCATACAGACACCATACTTGGACAACCTTTTCTCATAGGGATGTACATCAATAACCCCTGATCTATATTTGACCTTGACCTACATTTCCTCTCAATTACTTAGTTAATTCTCCTTGGTTAAGGTTTTTAGTCAAGCTTGTATATGGAATACTCCTGGCCCTACACCCACCATACTTGGACAACTTCATCTCCTAGTGATGTACATCAACAACCCCTGATTTATATTTCACCTTCACCTACATTTGACCTTCACCTACATTTCCTCTTGAATTACTTAGTTAATTCTCTTTGGTTAAGGTTTTTAGTCAAGCTTGTAGATGGAATACTCCTGGCTCTACACCAACCATACTTGGACAACTTTATCTCCTAGTGATGTACATCAACAATCCCTGACCTATATTTGACTGACCTACAATTAATTAACCTTGAATTACTTAGTTAATTCCCCTTGGTTAGTTTTTAGTCAACCTTGGTTAGGTTTTTAGTCAAGCTTTCTACATGGAATACTATTGTGCATACAGACACCATACTTGGACAACCTTTTCTCATAGCGATGTACATCAATAACCCCTGATCTATATTTGACCTTGACCTACATTTCTCTTGAATTACTTAGTTAATTCTCTTTCGTTAGTTAAGGTTTTTAGTCAAGGTTGTAGATGGAATACTCCTGGCCCTACACCAACCATACTTGACAACTTTATCTCCTAGTGATGTACATCAACAACCCCTGACCTATATTTGACATTGACCTACTTTTAACCTTGAATTACTTAGTTAATTCCCTTGGTTAAGGTTGTTAGTCAACCTTGGTTAAGGTTTTTAGTGGAAGCTTTCTACATGGAATACTATTGTGCATACAGACACCATACTTGGACAACCTTTTCTCATAGGGATGTCATCAATAACCCCTGATCTATATTTGACCTTGACCTACATTTCCTCTCAATTACTTAGTTAATTCTCCTTGGTTAAGGTTTTTAGTCAAGCTTGTATATGGAATACTCCTGGCCCTACACCCACCATACTTGGACAACTTCATCTCCTAGTGATGTACATCAACAACCCCTGATTTATATTTCACCTTCACCTACATTTGACCTTCACCTACATTTCCTCTTGAATTACTTAGTTAATTCTCTTTGGTTAAGGTTTTTAGTCAAGCTTGTAGATGGAATACTCCTGGCTCTACACCAACCATACTTGGACAACTTTATCTCCTAGTGATGTACATCAACAACCCCTGACCTATATTTGACTTTGACCTACATTTAACCTTGAATTACTTAGTTAATTCCCCTTGGTTAAGGTTTTTAGTCAACCTTGGTTAAGGTTTTTAGTCAAACTTTCTACATGGAATACTATTGTGCATACAGACACCATACTTGGACAACCTTTTCTCATAGCGATGTACATCAATAACCCCTGATCTATATTTGACCTTGACCTACATTTCCTCTTGAATTACTTAGTTAATTCCACTTGGTTACGGTTTTTAGTCCTTGTATATGGAATACTACTGGCCCTACACCCACCATACTTGGACAACTTCATCTCCTAGTGATGTACATCAACAACCCCTGATATATATTTCACCTTGACCTATATTTCCTCTTCAATTACTTACCTAAGTCACCTTGGTTAAGGTTTTTAGTCAACCTTGGTTAAGGTTTTTACTCAAGCTTGTACATGGAATACTATTGTGCATACAGACACCATACTTGGACAACCTTTTCTGATAGGGATGTACATCAATAACCCCTGATCTATATTTGACCTTCACCTACATTTCCTCTTCAATTACTTAGTTAATTCTCTTTCGTTAAGGTTTTTAGTCAACCTTGTAGATCGAATACTCCTGGCCCTACACCAACCATACTTGGACAACTTCATCTCCTAGTGATGTACATCAACAAACCCTGACCTATATTTCACCTTGACCTACATTTAACCTTGAATTAATTAGTTAATCCCCCTTGGTTAAGGTTTTTAGTCAACCTTGGTTAAGGTTTTTAGTCAAGCTTGTATATGGAATACTATTGTGCATACAGACACCATACTTGGATAACTTTTTCTCATAGGGATGTACATCAATAACCCCTGACCTATATTTTACCTTCACCTACATTTAACCTTGAATTAGTTGGTTAATGTTTATAGTCAAGCTTGTAATATGGAATACTCCTGGGCCTACATCAACCATACTTGGACAACTTTCATCTCCTAGTGAATGTACATCATAATTCCTGACCTATTTAGACCTTGACCTACTTTTATCCTTGGATTACTTAGTTATTTCCCCTTGGTTAAGGTTTTTAGTCAAGCTTATATATGGAATACTCCTGGGCCTACAGCAACCATACTTGGAAAACTTCATCTCCTAGTGATGTACATCAATAACCCCTGACCTATATCTGTCATTGACCTACATTTAACCTTGAATTACTTACTTAATTTCCCTTGGTTAAGTTTTTTAGTCAATCTTGGTTAAGGTTTTTATGCAGGCCGCAGCCACCTTGTTTGTCAAGCTATGTGTACATCGACAACCCTCGTAGTCGAGCTATGCTGTTCTCCTACAGCTCTTGTTTAGGTACAAAATCACTTGGCGTGTCTCATATGATATCAAGGTAGGAGATGCATAATGCTTTGTTCTTGAACTTCCACCTCGTCATATGTAAAGTTTGTTTATTATAGTGTACCCCCTATTGAAAGCACCTTGTCATATTTGACTTATGAGATACTCTATCTAACAATCTGTACTTCCCAATTCCTATCCTTTATGCCAGGCACCCGGCAGGAAAGTAATTTGTACCCAGGGCTCCAGATAAGGTATTAGTAATTGAGTATTTTCGCTCCATCATATCTGAAGCAATTGGGTATTTCAATATTTTAATTGGGTAAAATAAAATCACACTACTGTTTTCACAGCAATTATTGGATAGTTTGCTTCAAAATGAAAACATGTCTTGGCATTTCATTCGAAATTGTTCTAATGAAATACCAAGACGCGTTTTCATAGAAAATAAGAAAAATATGCTATATTTGTGGTCTGTTTATTGTTTTCTGCAGTATGAAAAAGGTTAATTCTGATTTAAAAAAAAAAAATTCCAAGGAGACAATTCTAATGAAATGCCAAGATATGTTTTCATTTCGAAGCAAACTAATTCAATAATTGCTGTCTGTTGATGTGTAAACAGTAGTGTGATTTTATTTTATCCAATTAAAATTTTTGAAATACCCAATTGCTTCAGAAATGATGGAGTGAAAATACTCAATTACTAATTGCTTATCTGGAGCTCTGAGTAGATATTCGTCAGATTTTATCAGACACTAGACTGGTATTCTTTTAGAAACAAAATTGCTACCCCGCTCCATACCTCTTGCACGCGCATATCTGAGGCGAATTATTGTAGCTAGTATTCTCTATGTAGAAATGTGATAGCAGATCAGGAGCTACACTGGCCTCCAATGCCATAATCCCAATTTATCCAGTCACAGCCACAATTCTGAAATGGGACTTATGTGTTTGCGACCTGATAAATAAGCACAGTCCTGTAGCCTGATAACGATCTATATTCCTTGTTAGAAGTATGACTTGTGTTTCATTGATGGAATGATTGATAGTGTAGATCCTGATCAGACTGCAGATGCACATGCTGATCTGGATCTACACTGGTCGCAAACCCCATAAATAAGCCCAGGCTCCAGTCACAGCCACAATGACGTTTGTCAACTTTCAAGTGGATGGTTGGTCGGCGAAAGCAACGGCGTAAATTAGCGATTTGCCAGTAGCCGATTTCACCAGCATTGCAAAGTATACTTTAGTAGCAAAGTATACTTTGAGGGAGTAATCATTTATTTTTCCTGAAATGCATTATTTCATATAGAACTAACAAATGCATATATTTCATGATTAAAAGTATGCAGAATTATTATACTGAATTTATTACATTATCACAGCCATAATGGCTGTGATAATGTAATAAATTCAGTATAATAATTCTTTTCGGTTAACCACACTTTTCGGTTAACCACTTTGTCACAGTTTCTCAAATATGCTGCAGGTGGCATCCGCGTTCGACAGACGCATTTCTTGTTTTATTTTGATTTTGGGATTTTCTCCCCATTTGTACAGGTAATAAATGGGATTCAGTACTAAATCCAATGACCCGGTCTTAAATGACCTTAGCTGTTGATAGGCCGTTAACCCTTACAATGCTGAAATAAAAATTTGTCGGCTGCTGTTTATTTTTTATTAGCCAGGTTTTTTGAAAAAAAATCCAGGCTATTGGATTGGCGAAAGCCGGGCGGGCGGGCGGGCGGGCGGCGTCCACAATCAATGTTAAGTTTTCGTGTTTGAGTCCATTTCTTTGTTACTGTACCACCTAGGACCACCAAACTTTCACAGCTTCATAATCAAGGGGTGCCCACCACATTATCACTATCCAACATGTTACTTTATTTTTTTTTTTTAACTTGACCCATTTTTTCCACGCAGTCGACTTAGCCATTTTCAATGTTAGTTAAGTTTTCATGTTTAAGTCCATTTCTTTGGTACTGTACCACCTAGGACCACCAAACTTTCACAGCTTCATAACCAAGGGGTGCCTACCACATACAACTATCCAACATGTGACCATTTTTTTACCTTCACCTATTATTTCTACGTAATTGACTTAGCCATTTTCAACGTTAACTTTTTAACGTACGTCTGGTTAAATTTTTTGGTTAAAACTTTTTTGTTATACTATATCTCTGCAACTGCTTCGCCCATTACCTTGAAACTTCACATGGGTGTTTATCATCGACCATATTTTCACTCTAACCCCCCAACCGTGCGGCCCCTGTGCGCAATGTCAAGGTCAAATTACTTTGAATTTATTTGTTAAAGTTTTTTTGTGTACTATATCTCTGCAACTGCTTCACCCATTACCTTGATACTTCACATGGGTGTTTATCATCATTGTCGCACCCGCTTGCGGGATAAAGCGCGATATCGTCGGCATTTTGGCATACGTCCGTCCGTCCGTCCATACGTCCGTGTGTCCGGTTAAAGTTTTTTCGTTAAAGTTTTTCCATCTACTATATCTATTTTTTTCGTGTCCATGCCTCGCCCCAAGGCGCGACATGCAGGCCATCTAGTCTACAAAAAGTGGGTATAATTATGTTATCCAAGTGTCCATGCTTGGAAAAAACCTGGCCTTCGTGGCTTTGCCTCGTTTCTTGTTTTCAATTTTTCTCATCAAAAACATTGTTTCACAGCACTTTAGAATCATTTCCGATGGAAATGATTCTAAAATGCTGACAAACCATGTTTTTACTGAGAGAAGAGACAAAATATGATACAGCAGCAGACGACTATTTTTGGTTACCGCACTCTAAGGGTTAAACCCTAACAAACAAACATTGCCAACTTTCAGGCACGGGATGGGGACGCGCCCATAGACGCGCGATCAATGACTGGTACCATGGCTTCAAAGACAAACCTGAAGATCTGGCTCGCCTCATCGTGAAGTACAAGCATCGTGAAGGCTGGCGACATCGGGATGTTCTACGGCTGGCACACGTCCGCTGTAAAACCGACATGGCGTTGGCATTCATACTTAGGTAATCACAGAGCTCCAGATAAGCTGCATATTTGCTTAAATACCAAATTAAAATTGCCAAAACCCCAATTGAAATAAGAAGTAGCGAGTATCAAAAAGCAATAAAAAGTTTGCTTATTTTCCATGAAAACACATGTTGGTATTTCATTAGAAGAATTGTCTCCAATTCTAATGAAATGCCAAGCCATGCTTTCATTTCGAAGCAAACTGTTCAATAATTGTTGTCTGTTGATGTGTAAACTGTAGATTAAGTGTGATTTTATTTTACCAAATTGAAATTTTGAAATACCCAATTGCTTCAGAAATGACGGAGTGACAATACTCAATTACTAATTCCTTATCTGGAGCACTGTAATCACACCCACAGGTGGAAGACTCAGAAGAAAAAAAAGTCCAATGAAAATATCACATTATCCCACCCACCTGGTGTCGTACTATACACCAGGTGGGTGGGGTGATGAGTTTTTTCTCTCACAGGTCTGAGTCTTCCACTCATTTATTGCATAAAATATAGGGTTAACTGCATTGTAATTTTGAAATATACGGCGCATATCAGAAAATGATAGGTCGGGAAATCGGTTTAATGGCGATATCTGAACGTTATACAGCTGGCACTTTGTCCACTGTAAAACTGACATGCTGTTGGCATTCATTCTAACACGCATGTTATAACACAGAGGAGTATGTGTAGTATTTGAAAAAAAAGTACCTTGTACAGGCTCCAGATAAGGAATTAGTAATTGAGTATTTTCACTCAATCATATCTGAAGCAATTGGGTATTTCAAAATTGTAATTGGGTAAAATAAAATCACACTACTGTTTACACATGAACAGACAGCAATTATTGAATAGTTTGCTTCAAAATGAAAACATGTCTTGGCATTTCATTAGAATTGTCTCCTTGGAGACAATTCTTCTAATGAAATACCAAAATGTGTTTTCATTGAAAATAAGAAAAATATGCTATATTTGTGGTCTGTTTATTGTTTTGTACAGCATGATAAAGGTGCCACAAAATTATTATTGCTTTTTGATACTCGCTACTTCTGATTTCCATTGGGTTGTTGGCAAATTTAATTGGGTATTTAAGCAAATACGCAGCTTATCTGGAGCTCTGGTGTCTGTCTGTGTGTCCGTCCATGTGTCTTTCCGTGTGTCTGTCTGTGTCCGGGTGAAGTTTGCTGCAGTTTCTTCAATCGACCACCGGGGGCATTTGTGTTCCGACAGGCCACATTGTCTTGTTATTTCCTCGCAGATTCACAGATTTTGATAATATTTGGCCACAATGTGTGTCTAGGGATGGTGATTTGTTTTGCATACGACCCACGTCCGACCGCCCTAGGTCATGGTCACTGAGGGGATTAGCTTCGTTTAACGATGCCATTTCTTGTTATTCATTGGATTTGTAATTTACACTAACAAAATGTTACAACGACCTTATTCTTTGAACAGTGTGTCTTATGAGATGCGGGAAATACAGAGAAAAAAACACAGTGAATTAAAATCATTAAAACACACTATGTAATAAATATGTAAATGTGACTGCTACAGAAAACAGACTGTGTGGTCCGTATATGTGGCTGTGACTGAAGAAATGGAGCTTATGGGTTTTACGACCAGTGTAGATCCAGATCAGCACAGTCTGATCAGGATCTGCACTGTTCGCCATTCCATCAATGAAACACCCGTCATGCTTCTAAGCAATGTGCATCATTATCAGGCTACATGAGTGTTCTATCTGATCAGGAGCTGGTCATAAATTCTCCGGTCACAGCCACATATCTACTTTCATAAATAAACATCGTGAAAATATGGTGATACAACAAGGGAGGTAATCCCAGAATCTGGTCCATTATTGGACCAGATTCTGGGATTATCTCCCTTGTTCTGGTTCCGCATATATCACCAAGAGTTACATGTTAAGATATAGAAATTTGTTGTTACAGATACATAGCCAAGACCTACCAGGAGGCGAATAACATGTACCTGATGGAGGAGAATGACGACGTGCGCAAGGTGGCGAACATATTGAAAGGTTTCGAGGATGCGATCCACTGCACGAACAAGGATCAGCTGTGTGCCATGATTCGGGAGCAGAACCTAACATGGGAAATGGTCTGTACATGTAATATAACAGAACTCCAGATAAGCTTTGTGTTTAAAGAGTATTGTACCCCCTGATGTATTTTCTTTTTACAAATGTATTATTGATTTTCTTCATTATTAAATATGGAAAAAATTATCAAACAAATTATAAACATTCACTTATTTGAGTGTATTATTACTTATTCACTTATTTATTATTACTTATTCACTTACTTAGTTGAGCTGCAAAAAAAGGCAAACAGTGTTTGATAATCAATGAGTATTCAGCTAAAATAAGTACGTAAAATACGCCAATACGCCCCTTATCTGGTGCTCTAAATATGTTTTTAGCTCACCTGAGCGAAGCTCGTGTGAACTATTGTTACTGCAATGTGTCCGTCGTCCATCGTCCGTGAACATTTTCAAACGTCTTCTCCTCGGTAACCATTGGGCCTATAGTCACCAAACTTCATGGTCATGGTCCTTAGGTAGGGGGATTACAAAATTGTTAAAATGACGTCATTACGTAATCCAAGATGGCCGCAGTCTAAAAATAGCACAAAGTCTTCAAAAATCTTCTTCTCAAGAACCGCCGACCGGATTTCGACAAAACTTGGTAGGAATGATCGATGTACAATGCTCTTTCAAAGTTGTTAAAATGGTGACCCTGGGGTCAAAAATGGGCGTGGCCCGTGGGGTCAAATTGGGTTCAAATTTTATTTTTGACTTAATATGGTCATATCATATATCAAATCGAAGGTACATGTATCAACGATGCGATCACTCTGGTGCATTTTTTGTCGAAATCGGATGGTTATGTCATCCAAGATGGCCGCCGAAAGGTCAAAAGGTTGTTCTTTTATTAGAGATTTCAAAATTCTTCTTCACATGAACCGCTTGGCCCATGGTAGCCAAACTTAAAAGTTTTTGGTCCATGGGTGAAGCCTTTTCAGATTTGTTAAAATGGAGGTCATCGCTAATCAAAGATGGCTACCGTCTAAAAATAGCATAAATTCTTAAAAAATCTTCTCATGAACTGCCTGCCGGATTTCGACGAAACTTGGTAGGAATGATCGATGTACAATGCTCTTTCAAAGTTGTTAAAATGGTGACCCCGGGGTCAAAAATGGGCGTGGCCTGTGGGGTCAAATTTTATTTTTGACCGAATATGGTCATGTCTATATCAAATCGAAGGTATCAAAGAGGCGATTGCTCTGGTACATTATTTGTCGAAATTGGAGTCATATCATCCAAGATGGCTGCCGAAAGGTCAAAAGGTTGTTCTTTTATTACAATAAGAAACTTATTCTTCACACGAACCGCTTGGCCCATGGTGGCCAAACTTCCTAGTTATGGTCCATGGGTGAAGCCTTTTCAGATTTGTTAAAACGGAGGTTATCGCTAATCCAAGATGGCCACCGTCTAAAAATAGCACAAATTCTTAAAAAATCTTTTTCTCATGAACCGCCAGCCGGATTTCGACGAAACTTGGTAAGAATGATCGATGTAGATTGCTCTTCCAAATTTGTTAAAATGGTGACCCCGAGGCCAAAAATGGGCGTGAACTCAATGTCACATTCTCCTCTGGTGTTCATGGAGTCAGGTGAGCGAATTAGGGCCATCATGGCCCTCTTGTTAAATGTTTGGATATCATGCGTGTGAGAGTTGAATCTGGTTATACCCTTTATAGGAGTACTAGAATTAATGGTAATCCTATTACTTGTAGGCGCTGGTGCTAAGTGACTGGTGTGGTGAGAACCTGGCACCAGATCGGGTTATTATACCCCCGGTATACGAAGTATGTCGAGGGGTATATAGTTTTTGTCCGTCCGTCCCGTCCCATGTACATTAAAGTTTTCATGTACCCATTATCTCCGTATAGGTAGCTCGGATTGACCTAAATTTGGCTCAGATTGACTGCATATACTTCCTTATCATCATCCATATTTTCATTTCATACCACACGCATGCAGCCTTCATGTCCAAGGTCAAGGTCATATTACTTTTAAATATATATATAATATATTTTTATATAAATTTGCGTTAAAGTTCTATTAACTATTTTCTTTTTTAAATAGTTTTGGTTTGTCGGTGCAGGCAGCGGCCAGGGGTATCTGTGAGCCTCTACTCATTTGCTCTTCTAGTTCTAAGTTGAGGGCTGATATATATTGTTTTATGTAAATGTACAAAATCACACGGATTGTCTCGTATGTCTTTATAATTTAAGAATGAGCCTTCTTTTTATTTTGTGAAATTTGGTCAAATATTGATTTTATTGCGAAAAAACAATTTACCCATGTTAAATCCCCATAGACATCTTCACAGAGTGTGAAGATGTCTATGGGGATTTAACATGGGGAAATTTTTTTGAATTTCAGAAATACCGGACCGATTTTCAAAATTTAACTTTTGTTTTCTTAGTTAGATCATATCCAAGCTATCTAGCTAGGTTTCGGAGTCAATTTCCAAAATTGTTCGTTTTTTGACTCCTCCCATAACTCCTCTACCTTTTTTTCCCCCCGGGGCATGTTTTAAAAATTCCCATAGACAAATCAATTTTTCGTAATAAAACCAATATTTGACCAAATTTCACAAAATAAAAAGAAGGCTCATTCTTAAATTTTCATTTAATTTAATATTATCCAAAAAAAAAATGTTTTTGAATTGTTTATATGGCCGTAAAATTTGGGAAGCTTTCGTGAAACAGACAGTAGTCACTAACCCTCTGATTGCGGGTAAACTGAAATTGTCGTCTGCTGTTGCTTTATATTTTATCGTCTTTTTCAATAAAAACATGGTCTGACAGAACTTTAGAATCATTTCCATTGGAAATGATTCTAAGGTGCTGTCAAACCATATTTTTGATGAGACAAAATGGAAAATAACAGCAGACGACAAGATTAAATTTGGCATGATAAGGGTTAAACCAATTCATATTTACATTCGTCACCAGGTAGGGACGAAAATGCTGCGCGAAAAGGCGGTCTGGCTTGCGTTGCTGCCGAAGATGCCACTGGAGGCGATGGTGCGGAACCTAGGCCGTATGACATCGCAAGGATTGTTCGCCGAGAACAGCGAGGACGAGGAGATCGTCCTCAAGAAGCTCTACGCTATAAATAATAGAGATAACATCATGGAGGTGGGTCAGCTGAATGGTCCAGAGAGTATCGTCCATCCGTTTAAACTGCTCCTGGCGTGGAATATATATAAAGAAGGTATGGAGTTTCTGCATTGAACATTTTAAAGGTACTGTGTCTCAGATATGAGACATGCCATGTGATTTTGTACCTAAGAACATGTGTGATTATGAATCGCCCGTTATGGGGAAAAAATGGGACCTATTATGTTTTACCGTTCTGTGGGCGGGCGAACAGTGGGCAGAAAATCATTGTTTGGAGCAGAAGTCATACACCGTTTGGAATATCTTCATGAAACTTCGCAGGTGTGTTGGTATCAATTTGGCGAACACACCTGAAGGTGGGAATTGTCCGCCAGAGGTCGAGGTCACCAGTGCTAAAAAAATAAGGCTTTTTCAACTTTTCCGTTTTTTCTACACTTTTGCATACAATCCTGGGGGCCGTTTCACTAAACTTCATACGACTAAAATGTTCGTAAGTACAACATTATGATAGTCTGTAAATTGCACATTAACACTGTTTTCTTGTAAACAATTATTGAATTTACATTTATTGAACATAGGCTGCTCAATAAATGTAAATCCATCAATTGAAATTTACAGGCGATCCTAAATTTGCACTTACGAACAATTTAGTCTTACGAAGTTTAATGAAACGGGCCCCTGTATAGGTATAGAGTTTGTGTAATGATTCCAGGGATTCCGCTGGGGGAAATAAAAAAATCCCCACTTCAAAAAGTTGCGAAAGTGGCGATCGCCAGCGGATTCCCTGGGAATCAAAGTCTCGTCCAACTATTAAACAGCTTTATGTCAAGCAATCCCTCGATGGGCGTGACTGGTGGCACTCTTGTTCATGAAATATATTTTCTGTAAATGACGTTGAAAGATGACACAATTTTCATAGGAAATGCGGTATTATATTCCGCATTTGCTATGGAATTTTCATCCACTTTAAACCACAGGTTGAAGTAACGGACCGAGGTCTATAAATACATTAAATATACCTAAAAGCATTAATTAGTGAAAAAAACCACACCCTGGGCGGGGAAAACGTTGATCTTTAAGCCAAAAATAAAATTAGAATGCATGTGCATTATTGTATGTAGATCTACGCGACCTAGCTTGTTGTATGGAAATAAAATTCAATTCAACATTTAAGTTTGATTTGTATGTGACTCGTCTGGTACCACTCATGTTTATGCCCCACTGCACCAATTTATTGGTGGGATATGTTTTGCCCCTGTCCGTCTGTACATGTGTGCGTCCTTCCGATCATGTTCTTTTCAATAACATATTTACCAATTGCAATGATATTTGGGCACAATGTCTGTCTAGGGATGGTGCTTTGTTTCGCATACGACCCTCGCCCTAACACCAAAAGGACAAGGTCGCTGGGACCTTATGTTCACCTTGTTTAAAATGTGTTTAAGTTTTGCATGTTTTCTCAATAACTCATTAACTCCTTCACCAATTTCAATAATATTTGCCCACAGTGTCTGTCTAGAGATGCTGCTTTGTTTCGCCACGACCCATGCCCAAACACCCAAGATCAAGGTCACTAGGGGACTTATGTTCACCTTGTTTGTAAGGCAACTGTGCTAAAGTGTTTAATCTGTTCTCAATAATGCCTTAACTCCTTCACCAATTTCAATAATATTTGCCCACAATGTCTATCTAGGCATTAGCTTTGAAATACCGATGCCATTTTACCATCAATGCTGCATATGTGAAGAGGGATGGGGGGGGACATCCGTGTTCTATGAACACATTCATTTTCCACTTTATTTCTGACTACATGTGACTAATTCTTTAAACACGTCCGATACACGGCGCCTTATACTAATAGGCGGCGTTTATTTCACTTTTTTTTAAATGATCATATAAAAACCACAATGTGAATTTCCAGGGATTCCGCTGGGGAAAATAAAAAAATCCCCACTTCAAAAAAAAAAGAAAAGTTTTTTTTTTCTTTTTCGAAAATTGTAATTTTTTATCGCCAATTGTTTATTTTTATCGCCAGTTGCGAAAGTGGCGATCGCCAGCAGATTCCCCGGGAATCAAAGTCTCGTCCAACTATTCAACAGCTTTATGTCAAGCAATCCCTCGAAAAGCATTAATTAGTGAAAAAAATAAGCTAAACAAATTCTTTACTCCTTCTATACTAGGGGTGGGCCAATCTATACTTTTTTTTTGATAATTCAAATAAGACCGGTGATTTCTATGGCCATTTTATATGTAATGAACAAATCTGGTGAGATCATGGATTAAAAATGCGTTTTTCAGTTGGATCAGTCCATTTTTCCAAAATGGCCGCCAAAATACACATATTTTCTTGAAAATCATGTCAATTGGTCTTAAAATACCATGTAAGATATCCATTTATATCCATTTATACGTATTCATGGGTGATACATACATCTGCAATGATTAAAATACCATGTAAGATATCCATTTATATGTATTCATGGGTGGTAAATACATCTGCAATGATTAAAATTTCATATGACTTGCTGTTTATTTTTTATCTAAAAAAATAATATTCAAAATTGTCACGGCCCCGTGCAGGCACCGGGGCGGGATCAACTGATCCTGAGAATAGTGCTGCAGTAGCCATTGCTTGTCGTAAAAGGCGACTAAACTGGCTTAATGATTGGGTTCATACTTTCCGGAACCCACTATACCGGATTTGGCCCTCATGTACATATTTGGCTTTCTTGTATGTGAGAGTTGAGTCAGGCTATGCCCCATATATAAAAGTAAGATTAGCACTAATCCTATTACTTTTAGGGGATGGGATAAATGATGCTGGTGTGGCGAGGGCCTGGCACCAGATCAGGTTGTTCTAATTTCAGGACTGAATATATATTTTGATTGTAAATATTGAGTTCTGAAGTTGGGATTTACCCCCCTCGGACAGGTGGATACGGGACACGACCCCGTTGACCCGTCTGCGTGTAGACTCCCTGAGGCTTGTACCTCTATGTCAGAAAAGCGGACGTTAAACCCTATTCACTCACTCACTCAAAATTGTCACCAAAAGTAAGATTTCTTGAACAAAAATACGAGTAAAATGCTATTAGTAGAGGCAAATTAACACAGATCTGTGACCAATTATCTGAGACAAAGGTTTGAGCACATTTTCCACATCTACATTCAATTACGAAAAAAATGAGCGGGGGTGACCCTCGCGAAAATGCTGGCAATTTCCGTGAGGAGGCAAAATCCAAGATGGCCGCCATTTTCAGTCGAATTGGCCATGTGTGGGTTCCTTTTGATCATTGAAGTTGGTTTTTTTTTTGTGGCTAAACTTCTGTTACCATGAGCAGAAAGTATCTGCAAAGAATATTTTGTCTGAAAAATGCATACAGGATGAAATAATCCAAGATGGCCGCCATTTTCAGTCCAATTATTCATTAACGGCTACAGAAGGGTTATTTTTGACCAATTGAAGTTGTTTTTTTAGTTTAGAACATCTGCTAACATGAAGAGAAAATATCTGCAAAGAATATTTTACATGAAAATTGCATAGAGGACAGAAAAATCCAAGATGGCCACCATTTTTCATCAAAATATTCAATTACATGCTTAATAAATAGCAGTGAATTCCGTTTTGAAGCTTAAATTTCTGTTTTTGAAGAGGACAATGTAATTATATTGTATACTTTGTTAAAATTAGCAAATTTACAAGTTTGAATATCCAAGATGGCTGCCATATTCTTGAAAATGTTGTACTTAAGAAAGGCAATGGGTGGTTCAGGTTTCTAAATATCTGTGAACATATCATCCTCTTCACCGTCCGAGTCCGTTGAAATGTCAGAGGATGTATCATCTGCTTGTTCAACAGATTTACTTCCAGCAATCATGTTATTTAATGTTTGGGGAAGTGCTGGTTTGGTATAACGAAGTGGTTCACACTTTTCCTCATTCATTAGCCATCCATGTCCAAGTGGGGAAGGTGGAGCGTCTGGTAAATCGTATCTCAATAATGTGTAGACCTGATAGTTGGCTCTCTCAACCTTCAAACGGTGTGAATCTATATCTGGTGGGATTCTGAGAGTGGATTTCTTCTTCATATTCTTCCACTTTGTCGCTCTCGCCTCCGCGAAGGTTTTACTGACTTTGTCTTTGTAGACATATTTCACGTTAAACTCTGTCATGCTTTCTACAGTTGTTTCGGACATGGGCAGTGAGCTTCCCAAAGTCTCCAACAACGTGTGTGCTTCATTACTTGTTTTCACAGTATCAAAAACAGTTTTTTTTTTTTTTTTTCTTTCCATGACCAAAGAATGCGGTAGCTGCATCTGAGCCTGTGAAAATGTGAAGCGGTAGAATAATGTTGGAGTCGTAATCTGAGCATAGAAACTTACTGTCATAGACTGATGACTTTCGTTTGATTCCTAAATCTCCATCTATCTTGTGGGCAACATGCTGAAAGAACAACCACATCAGTATCCTCAGCATCGATGACAACCACATCTGTTTCTCCTGCTTTCCTTATCGCAGAGTAGATGTACAGCAGTATTGTGTCGGCTTCCAGGTGTTTGACACTCAAACTCCACTTTTCTTGTGTCTTCTTTGTCAGATGAGAGATCCCAGCACTTATCTCTTACTGAGTAAAGGAACTGTACATTTACTTTCTTCTGTGCGATATCTCTGAATTCTTTCTTCAGAAATTGCTGAAGTCGTATTTTGTTTTTGGAATTCTTGAACATCTCGTTAAATTCTCGTGTCGAAGGAATCCTGTCTTCTTTCTTCATGTAGATGTTCTTCGAAACTCCCGCATATCTATGTTCATGTTCACTGTCCTTGGTGAAGTTTGGAACATCGTAAGTGTCGTTAACAAACACCACAGTGTGTGCATTTCGATGACGAGCACATGCCAAGGAGATATCTTTTCAGCATAATTTCCCCATGTAAAGACATTCTCATCCCTGGTATCTTTATCTTCAACAGATGGAGTGGCTAGCCGCCAAAGAAACCCCATGTCAATCAATGCGATGTATGGGTCTTGTATGGAAAGTTCTACAAACTTTAGTTTTTCAATCAGCTTTGACTTCTGACCCTTTTCTCATGGTTCCATTGACATTAAAAATGGGAAGACATTCTTCGGTCACTCGGTTTTGCATTACTTGTACAAGATCAAATGTGTCAGTGCAGCCTTCTGCAAGAGTGATGACTTCTGCCATAGCCCTATTCTCCATTGCATCAGTTTTTTGTAACTGTTTTTGATCCAGCGTTAGCAATGGGAGGATTGCTAAAGTTGTGTCTTTTATTTCTGTGGAGTGCTGCATCAAACGATGTTTCACCTCGAGAACATTCTCTCTCCAATGAACTTGCTCACAGAAAGCTTCGCCATCAGCATGGGCCGATTCAAAATCGATTACCAGCCGTTCTGATGCAACTATCCCAGTCTGCAATGATGGCAATGTAGGACTTGCGAGATCAAATGGATCACATGAAAATTCTGTCATGCAACTATCTACATCTTGTATTGCCTGTTCGTCGATTCTGAGACGAGTTCGAGAATTCTCACTGTGACCATGAGTGGAATTTGCCAAATCTGCAATGGCATGGAGAGACACCCTCACTCTGTTGATGAAATTTACGTTCCTAGTGTGAATCAACAATGAGGCTCATTCTTCAAAATCCTCGACCACCCAGCTTTCATCTTTGATCCTTTGTTCATGGTCATCTCTATCCAGAGATCCAAGGGCAAACATGAGTATGGTCTGCCTGTCATTGACTGCGAAAACAGTCCCTCTCTCATGTAGCGAGACTTATCCTCATCCAGACAACTTATCTCGAGCCAGAACTCTACAAGCCATCTTCCATATTTGTCGTTGTCATATATCTGCATCCAAGGCAACATCATCCTTAGTGATGCATTGAAAGCATCCCAATCTTGGATTCTCAATGCATGATTGTTCATCAAGAGAATCTCCACCATATTCATGAAACTCAACCAGTATTTAGCCATTGGGCTGCCAGCAGTTTCAACTATCTTGAATGCCTCATCTACAAAAGAAGACAATTCTGGATTAGATTCTAGCTCATCATATTGTGCCTTCATCTCCTCCTTGGAAGATGTAGCTGGGGTTTTCAATACTTCAAGTTCTTGTTTGAGTTCAGATGATATTTCCAATCCGCTTTCAAGTCCCTGACGAATGACTCGACGAGAAAGTGCCTCATACATCACTTTCAGACATCTGATACTGCGTTTATAGTGCTTTCCTGACAGTGCCCGATCTACTGATCCCTCTGCGATAACATCGGCTGCTATAAGAATGTCCGATAAGCCAGATCCTTTGAATCTTTATTTTATTCATTGCTGATATAAAGGACATGTGAGCATGGAATGGACAAGGAATGGAAGTATAAGATCAAAAAACTTTTCTGGATTCTCATTCTTCAACTGAACCATGAGGGCATATACTGGTTGATCTCCTACAAGCTGAATAAAGGGCATACATTTCTTGGTGGCAGCTGCAACCATCCTACACATCACTTCATGAACAACTGACTTCTGAGGAGGCTTAGGAAAAGTAAGAAAGTAGTATGGCTTACTTTTGACAACTTTCTTTTGAATTCGGGCATGGAAACCAGAAAATGCACCAACTCTTTGTGTGTCTGCTGCTATACATTTCCCATCAGAGTCATTCGCACAACGTATGAAACTGTTCCCTTCAGACGCTGTTTGTGTGTGTCTTCTGGTGTGATATCAACTACTGGCCTGATAGCTGGAACACCACGCTTTACTGTCTTATAAGGCTCAACATTATGCAATGTTGCTGTTACTGACTTCAACTCACTAGCCTTTGTCAAGGATAGATCTGAACTGCCACTAGCTATGGCAACATCTTCTGGTTGAATGAACATAACATTGGTTCGATGTGATGTGTTTGCACCAGTGAGGGTGTCGTCTTGAAAATCATCATTGTCCATGACAGCCGTTCCAGGAAAGCCTTCTGCCAGCTCTTCTGGGCAAACCTCATTCTCTTCAATGTCTTGTTTTGCCCACGAGGCATACAGATTGAGGACATCTTGGTAACTTATGCCAAGTGACAGTTTATTTAGAATGTCCACTATTTCGCGGCTTCTTGTTAGCCCATGGATTGTCACAGACAATAATGTCTTCATGGCTGTGCGTTTCCTCGTGACAAACGAAGATATCAGTGACGCAATACTCAATATATCTGGTTCGTCACATGGTGTACTAAAAGAAGTTTGAGCGGATTTCTAAGCCAAGTCAGAAACATACGCAAGAGCATATTTGGCTCTTCTGGAAGATCCAACTCATTAGCAGTTGGTGGCCATGCCATGATTTCATCATTTGTAAGCTTCTGCTTCAAACGTCTTGCAACAGAATTCAGCAATTGTTCATCACTTACACCCCATGAATATATTGCAGCCTCTATATAACTCCCTCCTTCTGATGTGTCATAAACAATGGTGCTCTTGTTCTTGTGAAAACGAACATGAAAACCAATTTTATCTTCAAATTCCTTCTGTAGCAGTTGCTTAATTGTGCTAGATTTTGTTGTAGTCATATCAAATCCAAAGTTTTTTCATGAGACTGGTATAATCTAGCAGAAGTCCTTGCAATGACCTTGGTTCTTTCGTTCGAAAACAACTTTCTGAACATGTTGAAAAAACATCTGTTGCACTTCAGCATACCTCCACACTTTGCAAGTGCAGAGTAGTGTCCTCCCCTTCTTCGGTACGGTAGACTGGCTGAACATACCTTTTCCAGCAGCCACGATGATACCGATTTCAGCGGCAATAAATGGATCATTTGTGGAATCAATAACCGCTAATATTCGATCTCGCATTGTATCATCCTCTAGGTAAGACCGTGTGTGATTTGAATGTTTCTCCATGCACACTCCTGTTGGTGCAGGCACAATTTCCCTTCCTGTGGATGTTTGGGATTATCTGACTTCATGCACCAGATACATAGCAGCTTATTGTGCAGTGGTCCACTGCAGTGACGTAGTCGTCTACTGGATGAAGCTGTGTCGCTATCTTCTACATCTACTGGCGGTTGTGCTTCCTGTTCTATCTCTGTCACTTTCTCCTGTCTTGCAATGGCTTGTTGTAGCTTCCTCGTGCTACAAAGCTGCATTTTACACTTTTTGTGGAAAAAGATACCTGTGGGTCCATTATCCCATGCTACGTTATCATACATGTCTCCATGGCGATCCAGGCCTCTCCAGCCTTTTGCTGATTCCTTCAGCGTATTCCATAAATCAATAGGATAACTGCTTCTATCCTCATCACACTCTAGGTCGCATATAATACACAACTCTTTTGTCCGTTTCAGTCCCCTTGTCATTGGAGGAAGCGCTCTGATTAGTGGTTCAGACATATGTTCAGACATCTTATGTTTCTGAATGCATCAAATTATAATAGAAAGTTTATGCCAGGACATACTTTTGAAAATAAATGGTAGCGTAGTTAAATCACAATTGACCAATGATAAGACTCCTTTGTTCAGCTTCTGCAACAAATGCAGTTATGAACATCAGATTAAAAACTGGTAATAAATGGCAGCGTAGTTAGATCACAATTGACCAATGATTAAGACTGCTGTTCAGCTCATTACATCATTCAAGTAAGTAAGAATACAAGGAAGATAACTCTGGATTTTTTTTATTTATTGATGTTTGATGATAATCAAATAATTACATTGACACACACACTGTTTGTAACTAATAGCATAAGTAACACATTGTATGTACATGTAATTAGTTAAATCATTTAAAGCAATTAAAGTAAATTAGCTACATATGATATATTAATAATAATAAAGTTTTAATAAACTGAATACATAAAATCTGAAAGCCATTATGTAATTTAATCCGTGGTCAAGAAATAGATCGGAACAAAAGTGTATGAATGAATGTTGTTTTACTTCTGAGGACAAGTTACCCCGTCCAAAATACAGCTAGGACATAATCCCCCGTTCAAATACAAGGTAGGACAAAATCCCCCACCCCCCACATAATAGTGTAATTACATTGTCCTCTTCAAAACAGAAATTTAGGCTGCAAAACGGAATTCACTGCTATTTATTAAGTATGTAATTGAATATTTTTATGAAAAAAATGGCGGCCATCTTGGATTTTTCTGTCCTCTATGCAATTTTCATGTAAAATATTCTTTGCAGATATTTTCTCTTCATGTTAGCAGAGGTTCTAAACTAGAAAAAACAACTTCAATTGGTCAAAAATAACCCTTCTGTAGCCGTTAATGAATAATTGGACTGAAAAATAAAATGGCGGCCATCTTGGATTATTTCATCCTGTATGCATTTTTCAGACATAATATTCTTTGCAGATACTTTCTGCTCATGGTAACAGAAGTTTTAGCCACAAAAACCAACTTCAATGATCAAAAGGAACCCACACATGGCCAATTCGACTGATATGGCGGCCATCTTGGATTTTGCCTCCTCACGGAAATTGCCAGCATTTTCGCGAGGGTCACCCCCGCTCATTTTTTTCGTAATTGAATGTAGATGTGGAAAATGTGCTCAAACCTTTGTCTCAGATAATTGGTCACGGATCTGTGTTAATTTGCCTCTACTATATTAAACATGTGCATAACCCGACATGCAGGTTATACATCAGATTATGATCATATATTAGTAAAGTATGCAAATATATCATCACATTACATAAAATGTTGGTGAAAAATTATCTACTGAACAGAACATTAAGCAACACTATAGTCTGTTTTACGAAAAATTGATTTCTCTATGGGAATTTAACATGGGGGTAAAAGAGGTAGAGGACTTGTGGGAGGAGTCAAAAAACAATTTTTTTTGGAAATTGACTGCGAAACCTGGCTAGATAGCTTGGAAATGATCTAACTAAGAAAACAAAAGTTAAATTTTAAAAATTGGTCCAGTATTTCTGAAATTCTAAAAAATCCCGTGAAGATGTCTATGGGGATTTAACATGGGGAATTTTGTTTTCGCAATAAAATCAATATTTGACCAAATTTCACGAAATAAAAAGAAGGCTCATTCTTAAATTTTCCTTTAATTTAATACTATCGAAAAAAATATTGTTTTTGAATTGTTTATATGGCCGTAAAATTTGGGCAGCTTTCGTGAAACAGACTATAGTACAAGATGAAGCTTGGCACAGACAGTAGCATAAGTTACCATAAGTCAACTTCTGGAAGTAGGCTATCCTCAGCCTCTGACTCCAGCTCTTCGTTATTATTACTGTCGCGTCCGGTTGCGATTTGCTCATTATAATTATTCAAAATTTCTTGATTTTTTCAAAATTTGTCCAAACGTCTCTCAAAGGAGGGTACTGAATTTGCACTGATAACACTGCTCGGGAGAGAATTCCATGTGTCTATCACTCTGTGAGTAAACAAGTATTTTCTAATATTTAGTCGTGCCCTTGGTTTAAATAACTTCTGATTGTTTCCTCTGGTCGAATTGTTGTATCGTAAATCAAACATTTTCTCAGGCGAAAAGTCGTATTTTTCATTCAGGATTTTGAAAACTTCAATCATATCTCCTCTCGAACGTCTGTATGCAAGTGTTGGTATTTTCAGTGTTTTCAGTCTCTCAGTATACGTTAACTCTGATAATCCGGGAACTAGTTTTGTCGCTCTTCTTTGAACATTTTCAATGGTTGTGATGTCTTTCTTTTTATAGGGATTCCATACTGGGTTTGCGTATTCCAAATGCGGTCTCACTAATGCGGTATATAAAAGCCTGAATGTATTGCTATCTAAATATTCAAATGATCGTCTTATTACACATGCTATTGAGTTTGCTTTGTTGACCTTCTCTGCTATGTGCTTCTCAAATGTCAATTTGTCATCAATGACGACTCCCACATCCTTTTCTGACTTACTTTTATCCATTGGTGGGTATCCATCTTTCAAACTGTATTGCCGTTCTTGAGTGTATTCTTTCCAATTGACATGGTATGACATTTATCTGGATGAAACTTTAGGAGCCATGTTTCAGACCAATTGTGCATGCAGTGTATATCCTCCTGCAGTAAGTCTCTATCACTGTTGTTTCTTATGTCCCTGAATATTTTAGTGTCATCAGCATATAGGAACACTTTGCTCCCATTTGGTAATGCATCTGGCAGATCGTTAATGAAGAGGACGAACAGCATTGGGCCCAGGACAGACCCATGGGGTATACCACTAGTTACTGGTTTCCATTCAGAAGGTTGACCATTCACTATGACTCTCTGTTGACGGGCTTGTAAGAAGCATTCAATCCATTGAATATATTTTGGTCCAAACTGGTATATCTTAAGTTTATGCAATAGCCTTCTATGCGAGACTTTATCGAAAGCTTTCATGAAGTCACAGTAAGCTACATCAATACTTCCTCCCGAATCCAGTATTTCTGTCCACTGATCAAGCACTGTCAATAATTGTAGCACTGTTGATCTACCAGATATAAATCCAAACTGTTTGTCACTAAATAACTTATATGCCTTCATATGTTTCACCATGTTTTCACGGACAATACTTTCAAGTACCTTACAAAGTATACAAGTTAAACTTACAGGTCTATAGTTACCAGCATATTTTTTGTCCCCCTTTTTGAACAGTGCCAGTAGCCGATTTCACCAACATTGCAAAGTAGACTTTTCTAGCAAAGTATACTTTGAGGGAGAAATTTTCAATTTTAGGATAAATTTATTAATTTTTATTATACTGAATTTATTACATTTTCACAGCCATTTTGGCTGTGATAATGTAACAAATTCAGTATAATAATTCTGCATACTTTGAATCATCAAATATATGCAGTCGTTAGTTCTATATGAAATAATGCATTTCGGGAAAAATAAATGATTACTCCCTCAAAGTATACTTTGCTAGATAAGTATACTTTGCAATGTTGGTGAAACAGGCTACAGCTTGTGGGCATTTGCATCCACTGCAACGATTATAATGTGAGATTGGATTCAAAGCCTAGTCAAATACCTATCTAGCAAAGTGTATTGTGAGGGAGTATAGAGAATAGTAGGTTAGTGCCGTGAATGGGAAAGAATATCCGGCAAGGCTCAAGAATTTCTTTATTTCTCATCAGAAGTATATGTTGTGACCACTCATTTGAACCGTCTTGCCGAGACGGTTGAAATGAGTGGTCACAACATATACTTTGGTTCAGAAATAA
This sequence comes from Conchocele bisecta, assembly GCA_029237695.1. NCBI lineage: Eukaryota > Metazoa > Mollusca > Bivalvia > Lucinida > Thyasiridae > Conchocele > Conchocele bisecta. Next base: position 53,719,583 of record CM055281.1, read on the forward strand.
GGAAAATAGATAGAGAATAGTAGGTTAGTGCCGTGAATGGGAAAAAATATCTGGCAAGGCTCAGGAAACGGGATGGGCGAGACTCTGCCAAGCACACCCCGTTTCCGTGCCGTACCAGATATTTTTTCCCATTCACTGCACTAACCTACTATTCTATTTATCCTGTCAACACCTACAAATGGCGTTTAAATGCAAAAAAATAACACCAGTCACCACACATATTCGTACACAGTGATTAGGTCGTATTGACAGTATATCAACAATGTTTCACGGAACATACGCACTGTGTTGACGGGTTGAAATCATTTATTTTTCCCAAAGTGCATTATTTCATTTAGAAATAACGACTGCATATATTTGATGATTAAATGTATGTAGAATTATTATAGTGATTTTATTATGTACATTAAATGGCTGTGATAATGTAATAAATTCAGTATAAGTAAGTAAGTAAGTAATTTGTTTATTATAGTGACATGTGTAAACGTACACGAATAGATATAACATTGATAATCATACTAATTACACCCGGCCCATTGGACCTATAAAATTAATAAATTTATCCTTACATTGAAAATTTCTCCCTCAAAGTGTACTTAGCAAGATAAGTATACTTTGCCATTTTGGTGAAATAGGCTACTGGACTACTATTTCTATATGATATAATTGCTGTGCTGGGAAGTGTTACACACTACAAGTGTACAAACTACAAGGAACCACAGGCGATCGGCATGTTGATAGGATTGTGTATTATACTGTTTTAGACATGTAGAAAACAAAATATGTATTCATTCTATAGTCAAAGAATTATTATACGCCCCCCCCACCTGACATACGAAGTACATTGTATGTCGAGGGGTATATAGTTTTCGTAATTCCGTCCGTTTTTTCATCCATCCATCCATCCATCCACATTAAAGTTTTTGGGTATCCAATATCTTTGTAACGGTAGAAAAAAAAATGTAGTCATTCTATAGTCAATATAGGAATGAATGGCCTTTTTGTGGAATTTATCGGGGTATAAACTTGGAAAAGTCGCGGGAATACTGGACCAAGGCCGCGACTTTTTCAAGTTTATATCCCCGATAAGGAAGGCCTCGTCCAGTATTCCCGCGGCTTTTCCAAGTATACATCCCCAATAAGGAAGGCCTCGTCCCGTATTCCCGCAACTTTTCCAAGTTTATATCCCGATAAATTCCACAAAAAGGCCATTCATTCCTTATAATTCCAGCATTTTAAATAAATTCATCAAGAAAATGTGTTTATTTTCCGTTTTCTTAAGAATTATTTTAACTGCGCCTCACGGTTATGGAAAGTAGTTTAGCGTGGGAGTTTACTGGGATATAAATTTTGGACAGAGACTTGCTACGAGCCAATCAAATGTTAGGGAATTGTGTAAATATTTTTGTGCTGGAATTATAGTATTATTACTTTGACTATAGAATAACTACATTTTTTTTCTACATGTCTAAAAAAGTATAATACACTATCCTATGAACATGGCGATCACCTGTGCAGGGAACCAGTCACATGTTTGTTTTAGGCGCGGGTGAGAAAGGTAAGCTGGAATGGAAACCAAACACTCGGATAGTGAAGGCCCTGACATCAGCATTCTATCGGGCGTTCAACTATGTGGAACCGACCAATAAGAAGTTGTTTCTCGCGGTCGATGTTAGTGGTTCCATGTCAATGCCAGCTCTAGGCAGCAAGTACGTAGGTTACATCACAGGTTCTTGAAGAACGGTTAATATTTCGGTGTTTTATGGGTTATTTCGGTATCTCAGGGCCCGGTTGCTCAAAACATCCGTTAGCTTAACGGACTGTTAAATCCTTAACTGAATGGTTAAAATCTCTGTTTTAACAGAGATTTTAACCATTCAGTTAAGGATTTTTAACAGTCCGTTAAGGATTTAACAGTCCGTTAAGCTGACTGGTGTTTTGAACAACCGGGCCCAGGTGGTTTGGTGCATTGTTACCAACATACAATTTACGTCACTTCCCGTGAGTTACACATATACCAGTAAGTACGAATTTGGGTATTTTGACAGTAAGAAAGGGGCCCAAAGTTTTAAAAGTGAATATAGATAATTGACGATTTCTGTCTTGTATAATTAATGAGCAGTAGTAGTTGCACAAAACTATGTAAATTACCCAAAACCAACGAAATCCACCCAAAATCCACTAATATGACACCAACATTCTGACCATCTGTTCAAACACCTGTGGGTTATACAGTGGAACCCCTCTACATCGAACAATCAGGAATTATAGGCGATTTAAATGGAAAATATGCTTTTCAAAATCAATATTGGCTAAAAATACAGCAATGTGATATATGCGGTAATGTCATAGTCAATCCTATATGAGACAAGCCGTATGATTTTGTACCTAAAAAGGTGTGATTTTTCTTGAAAACTATTTGCAAAAACTGATATTTTTTTGTAAATTACGTCAATGGTTGACAACATTTTCCGAGCAAATGCAGAATTCTGCATATGCTCGGAAAATTTTGTCAACTCTTGACGTTTCTGTAAATATTTTTTTAATGAAAAGTCACACTTCTTAGATATGCAATCACATGGTTTGTCTCGTGTATCTGGTGGCTTGTTTCACTGTTACATAGATCAGATTATAGCGTATGTTCATGATTACTATGTTACAAAGCGTTACTATGTGTCACACTTCAGAAAACAATAAACAGACCACAAGTATAGCATATTTTCTTATTTTTCCATGAAAACACATGTTGGTATTTCATTAGAATTGTCTCCTTGGCTTGGAGACAATTCTAATGAAATACCAACATGTGTTTTCATTTAGAAGCAAACTATTCAATAAGTGCGGTCTGCTGATGTGTAAACAGTAGTGTGATTCTATTTTTGAAATACCCAATTGCTTCAGAAATGATGGAGTGATAATACTCAATTGCTAATTCCTTATCTGGAGCCCTGCATTTGTATATTATCGTCATTTTAGTCATGACAATCTATGCCTTTTGCCACTAAGTTTAGCAGAATACGCATTGATTATCACAAAGTGGCAATACAAATATATTTACAACAATGTGGAATTGTTACCACCCCCTGCAAAATAATGGAACAACCTTAACCCTTACAATGCTGAATATTTTTTATTTTTTCCATTTTTCTCATCAAAAACTTGATTTGCCAGCACTTTAGAATCATTTCCAATGGAAATGATTCTAAAATTCTGCAAAACCATGTTTTTATTGTCAGAGTGAAAAGACAAAATATGAATTATCAGCAGACGACTATTTTCGGTTCCCGCATTCTAAGGGTTAATGTACGTTTCCACGCCTAGCATGAAAGTGAAAAGTGAAAGTGAATGGGTTTAACATCCGAAATGATGGAGTGACAATACTCAATTACTAATTCCATATCTGGAGCCCTGCTTGATGTTATGACTCCCACGTTTATTTTTAGCAGTGATTAATTTGCTGAAATCACTTCACTTAAAGGTAAGGTATATTGGTACAAATTTTCGTCATTTCGGTTGAATGGTAAACAGAACTAAATAATGAATTATGTCAAATCCCAATTTCACATACCGGTAGTCATAATTCCAGCACAAAAATATTTACACAATTCCCTAACATTTGATTGGCCCGTAGCTAGTCTCTGTCCAAAGTTTATATCCCAGTAAACTCCCACGCCAAACTACTTTCCATAACCGTGAGGCGCAGTTAAAATAATTCTCAAGAAGACCGAAAATAAACACATTTTCTTGATGAATTTATTTAAAATGCTGGAATTATAAGGAATGAATGGCCTTTTTGTGGAATTTATCGGGGATATAAACTTGGAAAAGTCGCGGGAATACTGGACGAGGCCTTCCGGCCTTCGTCCAGTATTCCCGCGACTTTTCCAAGTTTATACCCCAATAAATTCCACAAAAAGGCCATTCATTCCTATATTGAACATGTGCAGGTACCTTTACAGGTAATATATGGGATTTAGTAATAAACCCATTGACCCGGCCTTAAATGACCTTAGCTGTCGATAGGCCGTTAAACCCCAACAAACAAAACAAACACAACAATGTGAAAATATGTATTGATTTTCAAATTGCGTAGTGAAAATACTGTAATAAGTTAAAAATTTACTTAGTTGGGCTGCAAAAAAGGTTTGCTTATTGCAGCTCAAATAAGTGAATTTTTAAATTTGTTTTATTTTTTATCAACCAGACATTTGTAAAAGTATAATACGCATTGAATTTGAAATATGGGGCTATAATACTCTTTAGATACAAAACTTATCTGGAGGCCTGACTCCATCAGTTGTTTAACTGGTTATAGTGATATTCAGGGTGCCCGTTTCACAAAACTTTGTACAACAAAAATGTTCCTACGAAGATTCCTATTGATTTGCTTCTCACATTAACGTGTTTCTCTAATGCTACTATTTTGTACCTCTGGGTTCATGTTTAATATTAAATTCGGCACATCAACGAAAGATTTTCCAAAAATTGCCTGTCGGAACAAATGTTATCTTCGAGTAAAAACATGGTTTGGCAGCATTTTAGAATCATTTCCATTGGAAATGATTCTAAAGTGCTGCCAAACCAAGTTTTTGCTGTTCATTTTTGCACTGACAAACTTCTTAGTCGTACAAAGTCATGTAACCCGATATTGGACAATCACATTGGTTAACGTTTGTCATATAATATTATACAATTATTATCTTTTGTGAAGGTGTACACAAGCTTTACGGACCTGAGGAAAGTCATATTCACCGAGGCCGAGGTTAATATGGCTTTTCAAAGGTCCGTAAATATCGTGTACACCGACTCAAAAGAGAATAATTCTTTTATTATATGACCCATATTACAGCTATCAGGGATTCCGCTCGGGAAAATAAAAAAATCGCCACTTCCAAAAAAAATGTTTGTTTATTTTTATTGCCAATTGCGAAAGTGTCGATCGCCAGCCGAATCCCTGAGCTATGAGAACTTATATGGCACAGCAACGCACACGTTGTCTCATGCCTTGGTTGCGTATCAGTGACACGCACATGGTGCTACAACTGAATATCAGTCGCGGACTTGTCTCGTTGCGTGAGAAGAGTCCGAGAATGTTATTCGAAATCTGATATTCACCTGGAGGTGAATATCACATTTTGAATATCATATTCACAACGAGACGAGTCCATGACTGATATTCAGGTGAATATCTTATATGTCCACAATCATGTGACCAGATATTGGATAATTGCATTAGTTAAAATGTGTCAGTCATATAATATAACAAATTATTTATAGACCTGAGGGGCAATTAATACTACCCAGGAGATTGTCTACAGCAATTTGGAAATATTAAGCAAAATACAGAACATATATTCATACGTTGATTCTACTCTCCAGGTCATTGAACGATTGGTGTTCATCCTTACCGGAATGCCGACTTGCATGGTTTGGCCCTCATGAACATTTTTGGCCTTCTGTGGCTCGTTTCACTAAACTTTGTACAACTAAAATGTTCGTGCAAATTTAGGATCGTCTGGAAATTTCAATTGATGAATTTACATATATTGAGCATATATGCTCAATAAATGTAAATCCAATACTTGTTTACAAGAAAACATTGTTAATGTGAAATTTACAGACTATCATAATTTTGCACTTACAAACATTTTAGTCGTACACAGTTTAGTGAAAAGGCCCCCTGATACTCGAGAGGTAAATTCTGTTATGCCCCATTAAAAAGGGATAAGATTAGTGCTGATATTATTACTTTTGAGGTTGGAGCTAAGTGACTGCTGTGGAATGGACCTGGCACCAGGTCCGGATATTCTGACTTCAGGACTGAATATATATTTTTCTGTAAATATCGAGTTCGGATTTTGGGAATTTCCCTCATCATGGACAGGTTAAATACGGGATAGTCCAACCCATTGGCCTGGCCTTAAATGACCGTAGCTGTTGATAGGCCGTTAAACACCACCAACAACTATACAGGTCAATAATGTGTGCAATGGCAGCGACTTGCCTGTGTCTACGACGGATTCGCTAGACAACGTGCTACTGAAGACGAACAAACTAAAAGTTAACAAAATCTTCAGAGTAGTATATTCCTCATGTACTCTGAAAGTTTTGTAAATTTTTTACTGTATTAATGAAAAATATTGTAAATTTTGTAAACGTATTTAATGAAATTACGCAGATGTCCGAAGGTACAAAATCGCATGGCGTGTCTCGTATTCATACGTTTGTTCTACTCTACAGGTCAATAACGTGTGCAACGGCAGCGGCGTCCATGTTGATGCAGATTGTGCGGACGGAGCGGGACTTTGTCATGAAAGCCTTCTGTACGGAGATGGTCGACTTTCCTGTGTCTGATAAGAGCTCGCTAGAGGATGTCATACTGAGGACGGAACAAATGACGTCGGGCGGTACTAACTGCGCACAGCCGATGATTTACGCCATACAGGAGAGGATGAAGGATATAGACGCCTTTGTTGTGTTTACTGATTGCGAGACCTGGTATGTTTGTGTCAGTAATGCTAAAATTGCAGGTGGACGACTCGGACCTGTGACACAAAAAATATGGCCATTAAAAAAAATCCCTTACCCCACCCACTTGGTCTCATACTGTACGTGGAAGACTCGGACCTGTGACACAAAAAAAAGGGCTTTAAAAAAATACCCTTACTCCACCCACTTGGTCTCGTACAGTACGTGGAAGACTCGGACCTATGAGACAAAACAAAATGCCCATTAAAAAAATTCCATTACCCCACCCACTTGGTCTCGTACAGTACTATGTTCTATATAGGCCGTTAAATCAAATCAATGTATCATGATGTGCTTATGCAATAAAAAGAATCTAACATTCGTGATGATTTAATATGGTCTGTATTAAACTTGTTGACCTATTTCATAAGAAACATGGCATAGCCTCGTTTCTTACGAAATCAGTAAACTTGTTTAATAAATATCCTGTTAAATCATCACTCGAGTAAGATCCTCTATTTAATCAATCTATTCATATACAGGAATGTACTGTTAATTTAAGGACCAATCCAATCATAACAAAATTATTTTCAGACTAGTCCATTTATAGGAAAGGGTGTTTTTTTCCTAAAAAATATGGAAATTACCTGCAAAAAGTGCGGATCCTGATGAGACAGCTCGTTTGAGCCGGCTCATCTGGATCTACACTGTTTGCAAACACTGCTAAAGAGGTCTGTGGTGTTGAAAGGGTTAAAATATGCCTTTAAACGTATTAATCAAAAGCCATGTAATTATAGGTTATTATACTCCCCGCAATGAGTTGTGGGGGGGTACACAGGAGTCAGGTTGTCCGTCCGTCCGTCCGTCCGTCCGTCACTAAACTTAACATCAGAGAAATATTGTTATAACTTCTATTTTCTTCATCTAAAATGCTTAATATTTCACACATGCATTCCTGTAAGGCTCCACTACCATGCTGTGCCAAATCCACGACCGTCCAACCCCCGCTGATCCCAAGGTCAAGGTCAAATACTTACATGTAGTCTGTTTACAAAACTTAACATCAGAGAAATATTGTTATAACTTCTATGTCCTTCATCTAAAATGCCCAATATTTCACACATGCATTCCTGTAAGGCTCTACTACCATGCTGTGCCAAATCCACAGCCGTCCAACCTCCACTGATCCCAAGTTCAAGGTCAAATACTTAGTCTGTTTACAAAACTTAACATCAGAGAAATATGTTATAGCTTTTATTTCCTTCGTCTAAAATGCTTAATATTTCACACATGCATTCCTGTAAGGCACTACTACCATGCTGTGCCAAATCCAAGACGTCCAACCCCCGCTGATCCCAAGGTCAAGGTGAAATACTTAGTCTCTTTACAAAACTTAACATCAGAGAAATATGTTATACCTTCTATTTCCTTCGGCTAAAATGCTTAATATTTCACACATGCATTCCTGTAAGGCTCTACTACCATGCTCTGCCAAATCCACGACGTCCAACCCCCGCTGATCCCAAGGTCATGTTCGAATACTTGGTCTCTTTACAAAACTTAACATCAGAGAAATAAGTTTTAACTTCTATTTCCTTCATTGAAAATTCTTAATATTTCACTTGGGCATTCCTCTAAGGTTGTACTATCAGGCTGTGACATATCTACAACCGTCCAACCCCCGCTGATCCCAAGGTCAAGGTCACATACTTAGTCTCTTAACATCAGAGAAATATGTTATATCGAAAATTCTTAATATTTCATGCATGCATTCCTCTAAGGCTCTACAATCATGCTGTGATCCCTGCTGATATCGAGGTCAATGTCACATACTTAGTCTCTTTACAAAACTTAACATCAGAGAAATTGGTTATAATTTCTATTTCCTTGCTTAGATCTGCTTCACATTTCACACACGCATTGCTCCAATGGACCTGTACCACCCTGTGACAAATTGACGTTCGTGCCGCCCCCGCTAAGCTCAGAGTCAAGGTCACAAGCCCACACACTTGGAAATATTTTACATATTTAGGGGTATCTGGGCCCACGCGGGGGGTATTCCGAAAGCCTCGCTTACTGACCAATCTAGTTTGATTTGTATGTGGATATATGCACGCGTTCTGCAGCGTGCGATATTGCGTGACTTTAGGAGCGCAGTATCGTTGCGCGGCGGAACTAGTGGCATATATCCACATACAAATCAAATAACCTTTTCAGTTCGCCTGCATAAAGTGCAGAAGAGCTTATGGTATACCCCCGGCGTCGTCGGCGTCGTCCACAAACTTAACGTTGGGGTAAATGTCTTATAACTTCTGTTTCCTTTCTTGGAACACCTTGATATTTCATACATGCATTCCTCAGATGACCCTCTATCATGCTGTAGCAAATCCACGACCCACCACTCAACCCAAGGTCAAGGTCACAAACTTAGCATGTTCATAAACTTAACGTTGGGGTAAATGTTGTGTAACTTCTGTTTATTTACAGGGAATGCCTTCATATTTCATACATGCATTCATCTGATGACCCTCTATCATGCTGTAGCAAATCCATGATCCACCACCCAACCATTACCCCAAGGTCAAGGTCACAAACTTAGCATGTTCATAAACTTAACGTTGGGTTAAATTTTGTTTTACTTCTGCTTTCAGGGAGCGCTTTGATATTTCATACATGCATTCATCTTAATATGCTATATTATGCTATAGCAAACCCACGACCCACCTTGCACCACTGACCCCAATGTCAAGGTCCACCGCACGCCCCTTAACCCAAGGTCAAGTTATATAATATTCATGTTTTTTATGCAACTGTGGCTTTACTGTGCCAAGTTTGAGTGAAGGCTGCCAACAGGCGAGCTTCGTTGTCTTCTGACAGCTCTTGTTATTATACCCCCCGCAACGAGTTGTGGGGGGGTATACTGGAGTCAGGTTGTCCGTCCGTCAGACCGTCCGTCGAGAAGTAAACTTAACATCAGAGAAATATTGTTATAACTTCTATTTCCTTCATCTAAAATGCTTGATATTTCACACATGCATTCCTGTAAGGCTCTACTACCATGCTGTGCCAAATCCACGACCGTCCAACCCCCGCAGATCCCAAGGTCAAGGTCAAATACTTAGTCGTAAACTTAACATCAGAGAAATATTGTTATAACTTCTATTTCCTTCATCTAAAAATGCTTAATATTTCACACATGGCATTCTGTAAGGCTAACTACCATGCTGTGCCAAATCCACGACCGTCCAACCCCGCAGATTCCCAAGGTCAAGGTCAAATACTTAGTCTCTTTACAAAACTTAACATCAGAGAAATATTGTTATAACTTCTATTTCCTTCATCTAAAATGCTTGATTATTTCACACATGCATTCCTGTAAGGCTCTACTACCATGCTGTTTGCCAAATCCACGACCGTCCAACCCCCGCAGATCCAAGGTCAAGGTCAAATACTTAGTAGTAAAACATAACATCAGAGAAAAATATTGTTATAACTTCTATTTCCTTCATCTAACAAAATGCTTAATATTTCACACATGCATTCTGTAAGGCTCTACTACCATGCTGTGCCAAATCCACGACCGTCCAACCCCCACAGATCCCAAGGTCAAGGTCAAATACTTAGTCTCTTTACAAAACTTAACATCAGAGAAATATTGTTATAACTTCTATTTCCTTCATCTAAAATGCTTAATATTTCACACATGCATTCCTGTAAGGCCTCTTACTACCATGCTGTGCCAAATCCACGACCATCCAACCCCGCTGATACCAAGGTCAAGGTCAAATACTTAGTCTCTTTACAAAACTTAACATCAGAGAAAATATTGTTATAACTTCTATTTCCTTCATCTAAAATGCTTAATATTTCACCACATGCATTCCTGTCAAGGCTTACTACCATGATGCTGTGCAAAATCCATGACCGTCCAACCCTCCCCGCTGATCCCAATGTCAAGGTCAAATACTCTTTACAAAACTTAACATCAGAGAAATAAGTTATAATTCTTCTATTTCCTTCATTAGAAAATTCTTATTATTTCACTTGTGCATTCCTCTAAGGTTGTACTATCATGCTTATGACAAATCTTACGACTGTCCAACCCCCGCTGATCCCAAGGTCAAGGTCACATACTTAGTCTCTTTACAAAACTTAACATCAGAGAAAAAAAAAATATGTTATAACTTCTATTTTCTTCATTGAAAATACTTAATATTTCATATACTGTGACAAATAAAACCCTGCTGATCTCGAGGTCAACGTCACATACATACCGTATAACCTCGAACTTAACGCCCCCCTCCTAATAAAACACCCCCCCCCCCCAAATAAAAATAATCCTTAAATCCTTATTTGTGTTTGAAAATTGGAAATTGGTGGCCTTGGTAATTTTATTTTTTTTTTAGCCAGGTTTTTTGAAAAAAAATCCAGGCTATTGGATTGGCGAAAGCCGGGCGCTGCGGTTGGGCGGGGGGCGGCGGCGGGTGAGGCGTGCGGCGGCGGCGGGCGGGTCGGCGTCCACAATCAATGTTAAGTTGTTTTCGTGTTTGAGTCCATTTCTTTGTTACTGTACCACCTAAGGACCACCACAAACTTTCACAACTTCATAATCAAAGGGTGCCCACCACATATCACTATCCAACATGTTACTTTTTTTTTAACTTGACCCATTTTTTCCGCGTAGTCGACTTAGCCATTTTCAATGTTAATGTTTTGTTTTCGTGTTTGAGTCCATTTCTTTGTTACTGTACCACCTAGGACCACCAAACTTTCACAGCTTCATAATCAAGGGTGCCCACCACATATTACTATCCAACATTTTACTTTTTTTTTACTTGACCCATTTTTTTCCGCGTAGTCGACTTAGCCATTTTCAATGTTAAGTTTTCGCATTTACAATGTTAAGTTTTCGTGGTTTAAGTCCATTTCTTTGGTACTGTACCACCTATGGACACCAAAACTTTCACCGCTTCATAATCAAGGGGTGCCCACCACAATGTCACTATCCAACATGTTACTTTTTTTTAACTTGACCCATTTTTTCCGCGCCAGTCGACTTAGCCATTTTCAATGTTAAGTTTTCGGCGGTTTACAATGTTAAGTTTTTCGTGTTTAAAGTCCATTTCTTTGGTACTGTACCACTAGGACCACCAAACTTTCACAGCTTCATAATCAAGGGGGTGCCCACCACATATCACTATCCAATCATGTTACTTTTTTTTAATTTCACCCATTTTTTCCGCGCAGTCGACTTAGCCATTTTCAATGTTAAGTTTTCGCGTTTACAATGTTAAGTTTTCGTGTTTAAGTCCATTTCTTTGGTACTGTACCACCTAGGACCACCAAACTTTCACAGCTTTCATAATCAAGGGTGCCCACCACATATCACTATCCAACATGTTACTTTTTTTTTAACTTGACCCATTTTTTCCGCGCAGTCGACTTTTTTTACCTTCACCTATTATTTCTACGTAATTGACTTACCCATTTTCAACGTTAACTTTTTTGTAACGTACGGTCCTGGTTAAGTTTTTTGGTTAAAACTTTTTCGTTTTTCTTGTTACTATATCTCTGCAACTGCTTCGCCCATTACCTTGAAACTTCACATGGGTGTTTATCATCATCCATATTTTTCATCTAACCCCAACCATGCGGCCCCTGTGCCCAATGTCAAGGTCAAATTACTTTGAATTTTTTTGTTAAATTGTTTTTTCGTGTACTATATCTGGTGCAACTGCTTCACCCATTACCTTGATACTTCACATGGGTGTTTATCATCATTGTCGCACCCGCATTGCGGAAAGCACGATATCGTCGGCATTTTGGAATAACGACCGTCCCTCCTTCCGTCCGTGTCTGGTTATAAAGTTTTTTTCCATCTACTATATCTATTTTTTTAGTGTCCATGGCCTCGCAGGCGCGACATGCAGGCCACGGCCATCTAGTCTACAAAAAGTGGTATAATTATGTTATCCAAGTGTCTATGCTTGGAAAAAACCTGGCCTTCGTGGCTTTGCCTCGTTTCTTGTTTTATTTTTTTTACTGGGTAATAAAACGCCCCCCCCCCAAAATAAAATAAACAAAATAAAATATTTTTTGCCAATGACCGCCAATTTCAAACACAAATAAGGATTTAAGGATTTAAGGAAATTGACGGTCCTTGGTTAAAAAAAATTTTTCTTTTTTACTGGCTAATAAACCAACCCCCCCCCCCAAACCCCCCACCCCCCCAAAAAAAAAAAAAAAAAAAATAATAATTTTACCTAATGACCGCAATTTCAAACACAAATAATCCTTAAATCCTTATTTTTTTTTTTTTTTTTTTTTTTTTTTTACTGGCTAATAAACGCCCCCCCCCCCTTTTGTAAAATGTAACGCCTCCGGGGTCGTTAATTCGAGGTTATGCGGTAGTCTCTTTACAAAACTTAACATCAGAGAAATCGGTTATAACTTCTATTTCCTTGCTCGGATCTGCTTCACATTTCACACACTCATTGCTCCAATGGACCTCTACCACCCTGTGACAAATTCACGTTCATGCCGCTCACGCTAATCCCAGAGTCAAGGTCACAAGACCACACACTTGGAAATTTGTACATATTTTAGGGGTACCTGGGCCCACGCGGGGGGTATTCCGTAAGCCTCGCTTACTGACCAATCTAGTTATATACGTACAGCATTCACAATTTATATGTGCTTCAAAAATATACAAATTAGTAGTGATTTAGAACTGTTTTGCGATGTGAAGCGTAGTTATGGCACTGGCCAATATGAACTCACTAGACGTCAATATGGAAAAATAAGGGAAAATATTGACATCTTGCGTTGCATTGTGTTTCAATGGCAAATATATAATATATAAGTATATAATAATTCCAGCACAAAAATATTTACACAATTCCCTAACATTTGATTGGCCCGTAGCAAGTCTCTGTCCAAAATTTATATCCCAGTAAACTCCAACGCCAAACTACTTTCCGTAACCGTGAGGCGCAGTTAAAATAATTCTTAAGAAAACGGAAAATAAACACATTTTCTTGATGAATTTATTTCAAATGCTGGAATTATAAGGAATGAATGGCTTTTTGTGGAATTATCGGGGATATAAACTTGAAAAGTCGCGGGAATACTGGACGAGGCCTTTCCGGCCTTCGTCCAGTATTCCCGCGACTTTTCCAAGTTTATACCCGATAAATTCCACAAAAGGCCATTCATTCCTATAATAATCTCCAATTTACAGGTTCTGGGGAATGGAAAACGGAAATAAACACATTTTCTTGATGAATTTTTATTTCAAATGCTGGAATTATAAGGAATGAATGGCCTTTTTGTGGAATTTTATCGGGGATATAAACTTGGAAAAGTCGCGGGAATACTGGACGAGGCTTCCGGCCTTCGTCCAGTATTCCCGCGACTTTTCCAAGTTTATACCCCGAGAAATTCCACAAAAAGGCCATTCATTCCTATAATAATCTCCATTTACAGGTCTGGGAATGTGCATCCAGCCGAGGCGCTGAGACAAAATATCGCAATCTACGCCCAAGCCATCCCAAGGATGAAGCTGATTGTGGTTGGTATGTCCTCGTCAAGACTTCACGATTGCAGACCTGTGAAGATCCATACATGCTCGACATCTGTGGCTTCGACTCGGCCGCGCCGAAACTCATGTCAGATTTTATTATGGAGCGCATCTGACGTCGCACTTCAATCAGTGCTCCAGATAAGTTTTGTATCTAAAGAGTATTATCCCGATATTTCAAAATTCAATGCATATTTTACTTTTACAAATTAATTATTGATTTTCTTCCTTATTAAATAGGGAACAAATGATAAACAAATAAAAACAATTTAAAAATTCACTTATTTGAGCTGCAAAAAGCAAACACTGGCAAAAAGGGGGTAAAGAGTGACTTTGAGAGTCGAAAGAAAAACAAACAAATTTGGGAAAATTGAACTCTGAAACTGGCGAGATAGCTTGGCCATTATTAAACACAAAAAAAAATCACCCTCTCCAAAAAAAGTTTTATGAAATTCCATCAAATAGTGATTTTATTGCGAAAAAAAAAAACGATTTTCCTATGGGGAGTCGATTTCCTAAAAAAATTTGCTGCCGACAAACAAAAAAATTGTGGAAATTGACTCCGAAACCTGGCGAGATAGCTTGGAAATAATGTAACTGTTACTAAGAAACAAAAACAAAAAAAATAGATTTCGAAAATCGGTCCACAAATTCAAAAATTATTTTAAAAAATCTATTTTTAGCCCCATGTTAAATTTCCATAGGAAAATCATTTTTCGCAATAAAATCAATGTTGAGGGAATTTCATCAAATAAATTTTTTGGGGAGGGGAGGTGACTTTTTGTTATTAATGAAAACTACCTTACCTGAATATTTTTTAGATTTAACTGTGTTTAATAACCAAAAGAGTGTCGGCACAATAACTTGGAACAGACAGTTGCAATGATTTAAAAGCGCAACAAGGAAGTAGATTTGTTATTCTATTCTGTTTTCTTGTAAACAATTATTGGATTTACATTTATTGAGCAAAGGCTGCATATGCAGCCTATGCTCAGTAAATGTAAATCCATCATTCTATGCACCTTAATGAAATTGTCGAAATCTGATTGGCTGATCGATCAATTACCTGCAAGGAAATCCACTATCTACAAGTAGGTAGCATGTCATGTGATTACATTTACATAATTAGATGTATTCCTACGCGCCGTTTCCGTTTCACCTGATTAAACCCGTTCTGTGAAGTCATGCAATAGAGATTGTTTCGGACAACCAGAAACGTCGGTATTTGGCTATTCTCCAAGATGCTGGAGCTAATTAAGAAGACGAGAGCACTCCCAACTCTGGATCCACTCAACAGCTGTTACCTGTCCAGCATCAAGCTCATGTGGTGCCCTACCACAACACTGGCTACTTGAAATATTTCAACTCACTACTTCCACAATCATCAGCAAAGGGTGGAAAATCGCATTCTTGTGCAGCCTACGACCCCAACTTTGAATGGGAATTCCCAGCAGGTCAATGGACAGTTATTCTAATATTCAAGGTAGTGTTTAACCATAGATAAAATAATCATTGGTGGATGATAAAGAAAAAAATATATAGATGAATAAAGTTTGTAAATGGTAACACAATTCTTCATTAGTTTACGTATTTGTTTTGCACTATTTCTTTTCTTGATTATGTTCATGACGTTGTCACGGTTTTTGCAGACAAGGTGTAATCGGCCAATATAGTGAGAGTTGTAATGGGTATGCCCATATGGATTGGTATTTGGTTCAGAAAATCAGGAAAATGAGTCAGAAAATGATGGTCGTACATTAGAATAGAGATAACCGTATTGAAATTTGTAATTTGGGGAGATACTTTTAAATCAAAGTTTCCAACCATAAATCCACCAAATTACAAATTTCAATACGGTTATCTCCTAATTGTTACATGACTGCCGTTGTTTGACACCGCTCGGTCGTGTTCAAACATACAGCGCATGCTGTTTGACCATGGCTGTAGACAATGCTCATTCCGGGGCCAAGCCAACACCTACGTAATGAATGTGTCTCATGACGTTACTAGAACGCGCCATTACGTCGCCAGACCAGTTCACAACGGTTACACTGAAATTTTGAACTTGATGCGGTTACATCACACGACTTGTACTGCGGCCCAGGAATATGTATGTGTAAATCAGCTGTTTGAATGGAGCAGATTAGCAAAGTACAGAAAGTACTACATAGATGCTTAAATTGCATGATATTTCTGACAGAAATGTAACGCTATGTCCAGCCGTGGGTAAACGTTTGCCGTGGCACGAGGGAACTGTTTGAACCCCAAGGCCGTAGGCCGCGGATTCAAACAGTTCCCGACATTGTCAAACCTTATATTGAACACGACTATGTGATTATCCATGTTACCACAGTGTACCGCATGATTTTGATGTATCAATTTGAATATAGGAATGAATGGCCTTTTTGTGGAATTTATCGGGGTATAAACTTGGAAAAGTCGCGGAAATACTGGACGAAGGCCAGAAGGCCTCGTCCAGTATGCCCGCGACTTTTCCAAGTTTATATCCCCGATAAATTCAGCAAAAAGGCCATTCATTCCTTATAATTCCAGCATTTGAAATAAATTCATCAAGAAAGTGTGTTTATTTTCCTGTTTTCTTAAGAATTATTTTAACTGCGCCTCACGGTTACGAAAAGTAGTTTGGCGTGAGAGTTTACTGAGATATAAATTTTGGACAGAGACTTGCTACGGGCCAATCAAATGTTAGGGAATTGTGTAAATATTTTTGTGCTGGAATTATTAGATAATGAATTGCTATTTATCCTCGGAATATAATGTTTCGCCACATAATATGTAGTTGCGAACGGTAACTTGCAATCTACTCCCGTACCGTCCGTAGGCAGAGTTACGATTCCACTCATAGGCCTTCTCTGCAGAATAGTGAATCAGATCTGATTCAAGCTTTAGCAATTAATTGTGACATATTTGAGATATTTTCCATCTGAATAAAATATTAGTATTATGAAAGTAATACAAACTAATAATTCTGTAAACAAAATTACCATTGTAGAAGGGTTAGAAAATTATTTACAGAAAATGGACCCAATCTTAACTTTTGCATGTTGAATTTGGCTGCCACTGACTGGATCACTTGTTGATTCTAGCTTAAAATTACTTTATCAGGTGATCTACATATGTAAATGTTTGTCATAATTACTTGAATATGTTATTTTGATAATATTAACTCATTTCAGTTCAAAAATATAGAAAATATGTCACAATTAACTGCGAAAGTGCGAATCAGACCTGATTCACTTTTCTACAGAGATGGCCAATGAGTGGAATCATAACTCTGCCTATGGACGGTACGGTAGTAGATTGCAAGAGTTACCGTTCGCAACTACATAATATGTAATGACTGAAATAATAACATGTTGAACTTGTGTTTTTAAATCATTTCAGTATATTTATCTGTGGTGATCAAAGTATGCTGTGAGAGTGTTGTGTTTATCAAGTTATCCCCTTGCCGATAGGCAAGAGAGGATATAGCGTTATTCCATGTACCCTGAATGTGTGGGTGGTTGGTCGGGCAAACGCGACAGCGTAAATTAACAGTAGGGGTTCCTCGTTATAGGAATCACGATTTGCCTGGTTTGGCCCTCAGGTACATTTTTATCGTTGACTCTTTTGTTACCTGGGAGTTGAATTCGGTTATTGCCCATTATAAAAGTAGTTATATTATTACTGATCCTACTGCTTTTGGAAGGGGGCCAAGTGATTCTGGTGTGGCGAGGACTTGGCATGTACTTGTACAGGGGTGGGTGGCAGGTGGGAGCACGCGATGGGTAATTTAACGATCGGGGTTCATCCTTACCGGAATCCCGACTGGAGACCTGGTTTGGCCCTCACATACGTCTGGCATTTTGTATGTGACAGTTGAATCTGGTTATACCCCTTATGTGAGTATTACGATATTCGTAATCCTATTTTAGGGGAAGGGGCCAAGTGACTTTGGTGTGGTATGGACCTGGCACCAGGTCAGGTTATTCTAATTTCAGGGCTGAATATATTTGTTCTCGATGTAAATATTCCATTCTGATTTTGGGATTTTCCCCCCAATGCAGCAGGTTAAAATGGGATCGAACCCGTTTGCCCGGCCTTACAATACCTTAGCTGTTGATAGGCCGTTAAACACTAATAAACAAACAAACAAAACTTGTACAGGTAATATATGGGATTTAGTACTAAACCCATTGACCCGGCCTTAAATGACCTTAGCTGTTGATAGGCCGTTAAACCCCAACAAACTAACAAACAAACATAGTCGATGTACGTACGTACACATGTTAGTAGCACATTTCATTTTTCAATAACACATGAACCCCTTCACCGATTTTGATAATATTTGGCCAATATGTGTGTCTAGGGATAGTGCTTTGTTTTACATATGATCCACGTCCGACCGCACAAGGTCAAGGTCATGGAAGACTTATGTTCACCTTGTTTGTAAGGCAAAAATGTTTGATATCAAGGTCAATGTCTTTGTTTTATTATCATTGAGGCTGCCAGCGAGGGATAAGCTTCGTTTAACACAGGGTTGGCCGGGAAATACCGGGGGCGGGAATTCCCGGCGGGAAATACCGGTATTTCCGGGAAATGGGAAATACAAGTGGGAAATACCGGGAAATATGAATTTTGATGTTATTATAATATTTGATAATTAAGTTATTTAAATTAAGTTTTAAGCTCAGTAATAGTTAATTAAACAATCAACAACTTAATAATTAGATATAGGGGTTAATTACAATGTATAGATCTGTTTCATTCCCAACTAGGGGTACTCATCAGGTGGAATATTTGGCAACCATGACATTTATATTTTGGTTGTATTATTTTTTTGTAAATTACTTCTTCATTTTTTAGGAAGCATCTGAGTGTCTGCTAGATAAAATACACATCACATCATGATCAGACTATGTTTAGACAACAGGCTGTTAATTGTCAACCTTCTTCCACACTAATACATGTATTCGGTATCAAGAAATGAGAATAAATGATCTTAGCATGCAATATGTGCATACACAGTCTCTTACAAGTCTTATATGACTGACAAGTACTGTTGTTTTATGCTTTGCATTTGTATTACTTATTTGCATTATTATAATGACATTTATTTAACGTGAAGACTATGGGCCACGATGGTACATGTACGTATGAGATACAGTACCTAAAATCGTTAAAATTAGCCAAAAGCCTACTAATGTCTACTTATTTGCATGTACATTGATGAGACTTTAATATACTTTAATAAACCATCAGACTATGACAACAGGCTGTTAATTGTCAGCCTTCTCTTGCACCTTTTGTGTCATACTGTATAATAAGAACCCAGGTGGTCTGTATATGGTCATGTCAAGTTGTAAAACAATTACACTTACACTGTACATGGATTATCCCTGTTATCAACAGGGATTTTCTCAAAATTCCGAAAGCAGCTTTTATTAGTGGCAGGTTACTATAGTAATGAGGGGTGTTCTCATATACAATAAAATAGACAGTTGGCAAATACTTAACATAGACTTGTAAATAGGGAAGAAAATTGTCTAGAAAATAATGATGTTTTTTTTCTCTAAATAAACTTACTATTTCTTTTTTTATTGCAGAATGTTTTACCTGTAGGCTTATCAGTCTACACAGATATAAACCATAGTAGATATAGGGGAATATAGAGACTCATCTTGACATTTTGGAATGAAAAAGACCACCAAGATTCATATTTCCCGGTATTTCCCAGTATTTCCCGGTATTTCCCGGTATTTCCCGCCGTCCTGGGAAATACTCTTATTTCCCGGGAAATTTCCAACCCTGGTTTAACAACGTCATTTCTTGTTATTGTTTAAACTTTGCATGTTACTAGTATTTTACAACGAAAACATACATACAGATGGAGGTGTGGTGGTGGTCTTTAATGTGGGAGGAAACCGGAGTGCCCAGAGGAGGCCTACTTACTCCATTTGGCGACCACCATACCAGCGCTCCAGATAAGGAATTTGTAATTGAGTATTGTCACTCCATCATTTCTGAAGCAATTGGGTATTTCAGCATTTTAATTGGCTAAAATAAAATCACACTAATGTTTACACATCAACAGACAGCAATTATTGAATGGTTTGCTTCGAAATGAAAACATATCTTGGCATTTCATTAGAATTGTCTCAATTCTAATGAAATACCAAGATGTGTTTTCATGGAAAATAAGACAAATATGCTATATGTGTGGTGTGTTTATTGTTTGCTGCAGCATGATAAAGGTACCACAAATTTTGTATTGCTTTTTGATACTCGCTACTTCTGATTTCAATTGGGTTTTTGGCAATTTTAATTGGGTATTTAAGGGAATATGCAGCTTATCTGGAGCTCTGCCATACCATCTCATATACTGTCCCACACAATAACGTTACGTAGTACTTACCATGACACGTTTTTCAGTCGGTCAGTTATTTGCGTCGGATTGGCTTGAAACTTCATACATGTATTCGTCATCATCCATATTTTAATTCTATAGTCCACCCATGCTGTCCCTTTGCTCAAGGTCAAATAACTTAGAAAATTGCATTAAAGTTTTTGATGGTCACATTCTCCAGTAGAGTTAATGATTTCTTGATTATATACGTGATGATGGATGGGTTGTGGCCTAGGGGTTGTTAGAACATAGAACACCCGACTTCCAATCAAGAGATTGTGGTTTCAAACCTCGCCTTAGGCATCAAAAAAACTTTCATAGTATTTCCTATTTCCATCCCATTAGTCTGTCTGTTGGATATGACTTTAAACTGTGGTCCCGTCTCTATATATGACCTTAGCTGTTGCTGGGACGTTAAACCCATTCATTTTCACTTTTATATACGTGATGTTTTTTATTGTAAATATTCAGTTCTGATTTTGGGATTTTACCCCACCCCACCCCCCACCCCCCCCCCCCGTTTGTTCAGGTAATATATGTGATTTAGTACTAAACCCATGCACCCGACCTAAAGTTAAAGGGGTACATACCCACGCAGCAGGTTACACTCTACTACTACTACTACTTTTCATTTTATGTCAATCCTTATATGAGCCATTTGTCTACCCACTAACGAGTTATTTTTAATTACGGCGCGTGTTAATTGGTGTTAAATCGCATTTTATATGCCGCGACCAGAAAGGGTATTTTCCGACCTCGTCCGATATATAATGTACAATAGCGCCAATCAATATGTGGGGTAATGGCGATGGAATGTTTATTTTTGCCAGAAGATGTCTCTCATATAAAGAACAATTTCCTACTGAATGGGTACATGTATGTAGCTTTAAAGCTATAGTTTTCACGTATATTGGTTGGCTGGTTGGTTGGGAGCATGCGAAGGGTAATTAACTCTTTGCATGCTGGGAAACTTGTGGGCTATACATAGTTCAAAAGTAGCGGACAAAAAATCATCATATTTTCTTGTATTTCTCCCCGTAAATATCATGAATATGTCTTGCAATTTCATTAGAATTGAGTCCTGAGGACTCAATTCTAATGAAATTTCATGACATACACTCCTATTAATTCGTTTGGCAGATATTTTCGCCGCTAGCACGCAAAGAGTTAAAGGACCGGGGTTCATCCTTACTGGAATGCCGACATACATGGTTTGGCCCTCATGTATATTTTTGGCCATCTAATACTTGAGAGTTAAATCCTGTTATACCCCAGTAAAAGGTAATAAGATTAGTGCTGATCATATTACTTTTGGGGTTGGAGCTATGTGACTAGTGTGGAATGGATATTCTAATTTCAAGGCTGAATATATATTTTTCTGTAAATATTGAGATTCTGATTTTGGAAATTTCCCTCATTTAATTTGGGATAGGATTTAAATAAGCTTGCTTTCAATCCAATCCCATTTGTATAGTACTGTATATATTGACATTGACAATGAACTTGTAAACAATATGCAAATAAAATATGTTTAAACTAAATTCGGGATAGTCCAACCCGTTGGCCCGGCCTTAAATGACCTTGGGCCGTTAAACACCAATAATATATCAATCAATCAATTCAAGTATATTGTAGTTACATGTGTTTCCTTCAGACCAGCAAAGTTTCCTAGCAAAGTATACTTTGAGGGAGAAATTTTCAATTTTAGAATAAATTTATTAATTTTTATTATACTGAATTTATTACATTATCACAGCCAAAATTGGCTGTGATAATGTAATAAATTCAGTATAATAATTCTGCATAGTTTTAAATATCAAATATATGCAATCGTTAGTTCTGCATGAAATAATGCATTTCGGAAAAATCAATGATTTCTCCCTCAAAATATACTTTGCTAGGAAAGTATACTTTGCAATTTTGATGAAATCGACTACTGACCAAATTTGAAGGGGTGGATTCACAGCCCCACTGGCTTATGCCACTGCAGAATAATATGTGACTAGAAAAATAGGGCTTATATGAGTTTTGTGACCAGTGTAGATACAGATCAGCCTGTGTGGGTGGCAGGTGGGAGCATGCGATGGGTAATTTAACGATCGGGGTTCATCATTACCGTAATCCCGACTGGAGACCTGTAGCCGATTTCATCAAAATTGCAAAGTATACTTATCGAGCAAAGTATACTTTGAGGGAGAAATCATTTATATTTTCCGAAATGCATTATGTCATATAGAACTAACGACTGCATATATTTGAGGATTAAAAGTATGCAGAATTATTATACTGAATTTATTACATTATCACAGCCAAAATGGCTGTGATAATGTAATAAATTCAATATAATAAAAATTAATAAATTTATCCTAAAATTTAAAATGTCTCCCTCCAAGTATACTTTGCTAGAACTTTGCTAGAAAAGTATTCTTTGCAATTTTGATGAAATCGGCTACTGGTTTGGCCCTCACATACGTCTTTGGCATTTTGTATGTGACAGTTGATTCTGGTTATACCACTTATGTGAGTATTACGATATTCGTAATCTTATTTTAGGGGAAGGGGCCAAGTTACTGTGGTGTGGTATGGACCTGGCACCAGGTCAGGTTATTCTAATTTTTAGGGCTGAATATATTTGTTCTCGATGTAAATATTCCGTTCTGATTTTGGGATCCCCCCCCACCCCACCCCAATGCAGCAGGTTAAAATGGGATCGAACCCGTTTGCCCGGCCTTACATGACCTTAGCTGTTGATAGGCAGTTAAACACTAATAAACAAACAAACAAACAGTCGAAATGTGAACATTGCATGAAGGAGGCGATGAGCCAGTTAATTTAATATACATCCATATCAATAATTCAAGTGATGCCACTCTATGATCATTGAGTGTTTTGGGTAATCTGCATACTTATCTGGTGGTTCACCGTCTCTACTTTCATTGATGGAATGGCCAACAGTGCAGATCCTGATCAGTAGCCGATTTCACCAACATTGCAAATTATACTTTTCTAGCAAAGTATACTTTGAGGGATTAATCATTTATTTTTTCCCGAAATGCATTATTTCATATAGAACTAACGACTGCATATATTTGATCATTAAAACATGTGCAGAATTATTATACTGAATTTATTACATTATCACAGCCATGGCTGTGATAATGTAATAAATTCAGTATAATAAAAATCAATAAATGTATCCTAAAATTGAAAATTTCTCCCTCAAAGTATACTTTGCTAGAAACGTATACTTTGCAATTTTGATGAAATCGGCTACAGACTGTTCGGACGCACAGACTGATCAGGATCTACACTGGTCGCCAACCCCAAACGATATTCGATGTACATATACGTTATATTTAATGCAGGCTGATCTGGGGCTACACTGGTGACAAATCCATAAGCCCCATTTATCCAATCACAGCCACAATTAAAGATTATCCTAATTTGCCACCAATCAAAAGGGAACATTATTATGTATCAACAACCGATTGTAAGTCTTAAGTGTGTTTGTAGACAGTATATCGGGCAAGTTTGTCTAATCGCGGGACTGAGTTTTCACACACGTGTCATTGGAATTATCAAAACATTAGAGACAAAATCAAACGCCAATCCTTTGATATTAGATGAGCCGAACGATGTACGTTTACGTTTGTAGATATAGAAATGTCAAAGAAAATCGCAAGAATGTAACGATTTTAAATATCGGTTAACAGTCTATTATTCTCCGGTTAAATAAACTTCACACGGTGACAGTGTAACCTCACTAAATCGATACGAATATCCGGGTTACAACGAATTGAAAACTGATCATTGATCGCACGGCGTCGCATGACGTTAACGAATGACATCAGTGACGCAACTTAAGCAAGTCCGCCTACTTTACAAGGAAAACCATGTTATATTTGGCCATCGGCGAGCATAAAACGCTACCTTATAAATACATGTACAATGTTAGTGTAGTGTCTTTTACGGAGCCCCGCAGGGGACGTATAATTCTTTTTTATTGTCCCGCCTGCTTTAGCAGAAGCGGGACATAGGCATAGCTTTTCCGGCGGCGGCGGCGGCGGCGGCGGCGGCGGCGGCGGCGTCAACATTTCACGTTAAGTTTTTGCGTTTAGCTCACTTTCCACAAAACTATAACTCCTACGACCTCCATACTTGGTATACTTCACCACTGTGGTGTAACCATCTCGCACAGAGGGAGCCCATGTCACCTTCACCTACTTTTCATGGTTCATTGACCTACTTTTCACATGCATTCAACGTTAAGTTTTTGCGTTTAGCTCTGTTTCTAAAACTTATCGCTCAGGTTAATTTTCATTGTAACTTCTGTTTCCCTCAATGGAATGCTTTAATATTCCATACATGCATTTGTAACAACATCCCGCATCATTCTACTGAAAGCCCATGGTGCCCGCTAACCCCAAAGGTCAAGGTCACTGACTTAGAAATTTCCGTGTTTGGAAAAATTAACGCTCACTTTATGGTTTAATATTCCATACATGCATTTGTAACAACATCCCGCATCATTCTACAGAAAGCCCATGGTGCCCGCTAACCTCAAATAACCCCAAATGTCAAGGTCACTGACTTAGAAATTTCCGTGTTTGCACAAATTAACGCTACTTTATGGTTTAATATTCCATACATGCATTTGTAACAACATCCCGCATCATTCTACAGAAAGCCCATGGTGCCCGCTAACCCCAAAGGTCAAGGTCACTGACTTAGAAATTTCCGTGTTTAAAAAGGAAAAATTAACGCTCATTTATGCTTTAATATTCCATACATGCATTTGTAACAACATCCCGTATCATTCTACAGAAAGCCCATGGTGCCCGCAAACCCCAAAGGTCAAGGTCGCTGACTTAGAAATTAACGCTCAGTTTATGCTTTAATATTCCATACATACATTTGTAACAACATCCCGCATCATACTACAGAAAGCCCATTATTCTACAGAAAGCCCATGGTGCCCGCTAACCCCAAAGGTCAAGGTCACTGACTTAGCAATTTACGTGTTTGGAAAAGTTAACGCTCAGTTTATGCTTTAATATTCCATACATGCATTTGTAACAACATCCCGTATCATTCTACAGAAAGCCCATGGTGCCTGCCAACCCCAAAGGTCAAGGTCACTGAATTAGAAATTTCCGTGTTTGGAAAAGTTAACGCTCAGTTTATGCTTTAATATTCCATATATGCATTTGTAACAACATCCCGCATCATTCTACAGAAAGCCCATCATTCTACAGAAAGCCCATGGTGCCCGCTGACCCCAAAGGTCAAGGTCACCGACTTAGAAATTTCCGTGTTTGGAAAAGTTAACGCTCAGTTTATGCTTTAATATTCCATATATGCATTTGTAACAACATCCCGCATCATTCTACAGAAAGCCCATGGTGCCCGCTATCCCCAAAGGTCAAGGTCACTGACTTAAGAAATTAACGCTCAGTTTATGCATTAATATTCCATACATGCATTTGTAACAACATCCCGCATCATTCTACAGAAAGCCGCCCATCATTCGACAGAAAGCCCATGGTGCCCGCTAACCCCAAAGGTCAAGGTCACTGACTTAGAAATTTCCGTGTTTGGAAAAATTAACGCTCAGTTTATGCTTTAATATTTCATACATGCATTTGTAACAACATCCTGCATCATTCTACAGAAAGCCCATGGTGCTCACTAACCCCAAGGTTATTACAAGCTCCTTATATACTATCAAACTGCGCCAGGCGGGACATTTTGCTCCGCGGAGCTCTTGTTATTAATTCATTCCCAGGAAATAACAATTCGTTCCCACGAAATAACAATTCTTTCCCTCAATTTAACAATTCGTTCCCTCAATTTAACAATTTGTTTCAAATTCGAGGGAACGAATTGTTATTTAGTGGGAGCGAATTGTTATTTCGTGTGAACGAATTATTAATTCAAGGGAACGAATTGTTAATTCGCGGGAACAAATTTTTATATCGTGGGAACGAATTGTTATATCATGGGAACGAATTAATAAATTGAGGGAACGATTTGTTATTTCGTGGGAACGAATTAATAAAAAAAATCCATGTCCCCTGCGGGGCACCGTAGTCTTTTGAAGTTTGAAGTTCCGGTACAGTGAAACCTCTAAACCGGACACCCTGGGAGGACCCAGGGTGTCCAGTTTAGAGAGGTTTCACTGTAATTCCGATGTAAGAGCACTGAAGCACATGCCTGTGTGTATTGCAATCATGAACACTGATCAACATCAGCGATATTTGACAGTGAAATTGGTCATAATTTAGCAAATCGATGTCGCAAGGGTTGTCGGTTTAGAGAGGTTCTACTGTATAACGTTACTAGTATGCATATAGGATAAGACATCCGCATCACAACTGGGAGTTCGAAGATTCGAACCTCGGACCTGGCTGGTATGGCCGGTTGGTGAGCCGCCAGCTATTTAAATACAGTGGAACCTCTCTAAACCGGACACCAAGAACATATATGTGATATCTTTTTGAGAGGTTTCTTGGTAATGCATCGCAGATAATACTGCATGTTCATGATTGCAAAAAAAGCATAAATATGTCACAGAATGGTCATATGCCTGATTTGCAGTGGAACATCTCTAGACTGGACACCCTGGGGACCTCCCAGGGTGTCCAGTTTAGAGAGGTTCCACTGTAATGGTATCAATTGCCTACCTGCCTGATGCCTGGCATATACGATAGGAATTTGGAAATACTCAACCGAGCCTCAGTTAAGGTGCGTAATTTGACCAACTTGGGTGAAATTTTGTTATTTCTTCATAAAAAATGGCAGGTTGGGAGTGCTTTAGAATCGTCTCAATGAGACGATTCTAAAGGACTCCCAACTTGCCATTTTTGATGGAGAAATAAGAAATTTACCTCCAAATTACGCACCTTAACTGGAGCTCTGTAAAAATAACTGATGTTCAGCGACAAGAGTGTCTCATAAAATAAATCAAAACTAACTGGCCCTTTCAATAGGGGTGACACTATAACAAATACCTACCTTTTTACACGGATATTAAGTTTAATTTAAAATTAAAATAAATATATATTTTTTCCCAATTATTTCATCGTAAATAATCAAGTCCATGTCATACAATAATGAGAAAAAAATATAGAATTAATGTGATGATTATAACAAAATATCGTTGATGACGTCATAGTGAAATTCGCATAATTCAGCTAAGTCAAATCTTTTTAACTTTGTGTAACCTTTTGTTATTTTTGCATGGAAGTTTCAGCATTCATTTCAAATAAATAAATAAAATTAAAGTTACTCTATTCACCTTCAAGCCCTTTAAGACCCATTTCTCACATTACAGCCACATACGCTGTCAGTGGGGTCTGCGTGTGTCGTTGATACCTGTGTAATTCCGCCTGTCACAGGCCGCACCGCGCTGTGTTTACTTCTTAAAAAAAACTGTTTTTCTTGTTAACTTATTTTTTTCTTCACAAAGACCTGTTTTGACAGCAAATGAGAATTGTCTCCAATATTTTCATCAATACACACGGAAAAGAACTAATATGCAACAGACGACACAATTTAGTTCAGCATTGTAAGGGTTAAAGTGATGTGTGTGACATGGTACATCCGAAGATGCATTTCACAAAAATAGTTCAGATATATCAACAAATATTGTATTAATACAATCACAATTTTTCCTTGGTCACAAACATGCGTTCGTCGGCTAATTATGGCATTTGCATTTGTCAGTATTTGATGTCGCAAACAGCAGGTCGAGAAAATCCAATTCTAACTTTAATTTGGCCGTATTGCGTCATCTATCTAGAAAACCCTCCAGTAGTAATTCTTTTCACTGATTCGTAGTTACCACTGACTACCGTTTTCATCCTGTACACTTCTATATGCAAGGTGCGGAATCACGTGGTTTCCGAACGGCATTACGTCATGTTTTTTATGCCACCCGGTTTCGAAGAAACGGGTGGCATATAGTGTTTGGACCGTCTGTCCGTCCGTCCGTCCGTCACACTTTTCGGTTAACCAATTTGTCGCAGTCTCTCAAATATGCTGCAGGTGGCATCAGCGTTCGACAGACGCATTTCTTGTTAGATGTGTTTACAATAGATATCTCTGTAATGGAATAACATATTTTTATGAAATATACCGCAGCAAATGCGGTACACGTTGCCCTTTATTGTATAGGCGGCTTTTATCTCATAATCGTTTTGACGAAGAATCGGTTACCGTAAATGTAAATAAAAACTAGAGCACGTGAATGTAAGAAATAAACGGTACTCGATTCCTGCAGCATATTTGAGAAACTGTGACAAAGTGGTTAACCGAAAAGTGTGACAGACGGACAGACGGACGGTCCAAACACTATATGCCACCCGTTTCTTCGAAACCCGGTGGCATAACAAGAAATGAGTCTGTCGAACGCGGATGCCACCTGCAGCATATTTGAGAAACTGACAAAGTGGTTAACCGAAAAGTGTGACGGACAGACGGACAGATGGACGGACGGACGGACAGACGGACGGTCCAAACACTATATGCCACCCGTTTCTTCGAAACCCGGTGGCATAATAATCCTATAAGAGTTACATGTATAACAGCATTGAGAAACTCTTGGCAAACTTTTAAAATTAACAACTAGAAAATGTTCCATAGAACACGGATGCCCCATATATCGTGTTGTTAATAAACAAGGCAAATGTGACATTATATTATTACGGTTTCAAAAGTTTTACAAGTTACAAGTCGAAAAGGAGGAGATAATGTATCATAATGAAGTGACCTACCAAGTTTCAAGTCTCTAGCTAGTACAGTTTCAAGTATGTAGCTAGTACAGTTTCAAGGTACATGCCCGTTCAGTAGGCACAAAATGTTCTTTATATCAGAGAAATCACCTGATACATTTTCTGGAAAATATACATTCATTCATAACTATCTCACGAATTGATTGGCAATATTATACAATTTATATCAGATGTAAATTTTCACACTGATATCAAGGGCGATAACCGTGTCCTTAAAATGTTAACGGACATTACTATTCATTCTCTGTATTTATTTTAATGCCCCCGGGTTTCGAAGAAACGGGTGGCATATAGTGTTTGGACCGTCCATCCGTCTGTCCGTCCATCCGTCTGTCCGTCCGTCACACTTTTCGGTTAACCACTTTGTCACAGTTTCTCAAATATGCTGCAGGTGGCATCCGCGTTCGACAGACGCATTTCTTGTTTGATGTGCAATGATCATACTTTATAATCTGTGGAAAATATAATTTTTTCAGGCGACGCATTTAATTAGTATATTAAATAATTAAAAAATATTATGCCTCATTTGTATCTGAAAATAGCCCGATACCACCGCGAGTCACGATCAGTAAAATAAATATTACTACCAGTAAATGATTATATCTCTATAGTGGGCACTCGTAATTTTAGAGAACTGGTAGAATAGTGACACACTTATTTAATTTCTATAAAGAACATTGTGTGCCTACCGAGTGGGCATGTACCTTTAAAACATTTACGAGTTACAATGCAAAATTGGAAAATTATAAGTAAAGAAGTGGGAGATAATCCATGACCTGGGGGTCGAAGCAAAAATTGAAATAAGCTTTGCACATCTACTCATCATAAGGAAGCTACATACAAAGTTTCAAGTCTGTAGCTAGTACGTTTAAAAGTTTTACGAGTTACAATGCAAAATTGTGAAATTCTAAGTAAAAAAAGTGGGAGATAATCCATGACCTGGGGGTCGAATCAAACATCGACTCATCATAAGGAAGCTACATGCACATACTAAGTTTAAAGTTTGTACATGTAGCTAGTATGGTTTAAAAGTTTTACGAGCTACAAGGTAGGTGATAGTTGGGGCTGTTAGGGATATTTGGTTCAGATTTTTCCAAGAACACCAAATTTAGCCAAGATGTCATCCATACCATATTATTTCGATTTCCGACGGGCGCCAAGACGAACAACCCCCGGGGCCACCATTTTGGCGAGATCCAATATGGCCGCCAGTTGGGTAAGAAATCGGTCCTAGTTAAACAAGAAAAAGGGCTATATTCATAAATCATACCAGTATATCATTGTATCGGTTTCCGGGGTTGAGATTTATTTGACGATTGGATGCAATATTACATATACCAGGGTCACGGCAGAGGTCGCCCGAACCTGAGGTCAGCCAGAGATGAATTGTATGAAAAATGTCAAAAGAGCAGGGATCACAAATAATATCGCTTTTTGGGGGTTTGTGGCATCGGATAATCATATTCTGATTTACATTTGACTAGTTGAGGTCAATAATTCCTAATTCACTATCTATATGTTCTGGTGTCCTTACTACTGCATCACCTTGTCAACATTCTCGTTATTTACGCATCCCCCCCCCCCCCCCCCCCCCTTCGCATTTGCAGAGGACCGTGCATCGGACACCGGCGCTGTTGCACTCGCACCTTCCTGTGCATGACTTGACGCAGCCGCAATGTATGGGAATGGCACATGCTACTGAAGCATCGCTGAGAGTTGTCCATGGGGGCTGCCATGTACTGGTGCCATCTTTGTACAAACCCCACTCACTGAAGTCGGGGATTTCCTGTTGGACCGAAATGGCCGGACTCCTGTAGAAGTGATCGCTTCACATGCTGGAACAGCGCGGCTTGGGTAGGCGGAATATTTTCCAGTGATCTACTTCCTGTGGTGAAGAAGCGATGTCTGGCCTCGTCTACACCGGCTACACCACATACTTTGCTGTACATGAGTACGACGAAGCGTTCCATACGCTACATATGCAATGATTCGATACTGAACATGTTAGGGTCGTGCGTTAGAACCACTAATGTGTCGGTAAGTGCAGGTATGCTTGACCAGGCTGTGCAAGCAGCAGTCTTCTGCTACATCCAAGAAACTGTGATGCAGTGTCGCATCCGGAGGATCCTAGTGTCCGCCTCGGAATGGTTGCACGGCTGAAGTGATGCAAGGTCAACAGGTCTGTTGGCGAGCACGGTCTCGAAGTGAGTACTTATGAGCAGCTTTCCGCCCATGTCAGTCTTGGACATATGAATGCTGATTAGAACAGCTCTTTTTTGTTCTCCTTGTTTTTTAGGAAGCCACTGTTCCATTCACGCTTTGGTATCCGAGTGCTTCCATTGCAAATTCTTGTTCGTGGGAAATTCCCGCATCGTTGCTGTGTACGAGCTTTGAGGTTATTTTTCCCAGGATAATTATCCCAAATAGCGTCGATGCGTTGGGTATCACTCTTCATTTGTGCCTCCAGAAATGATACTATGTGAAGCGTCACGTACTCGCGGAATGTCTTTGCCGTAGTTGGGCGCATCATGTGGATTACTGCCGCCATATATAAAATCATGAGCGTGGCGTGCTTGACAACAGTTGCACGGTCAGCGGGTGCATTGAGGCATTGTAGAACGTCTGACTTTGTTCCAAACAGCAGCGACCCTCCGTCATTTCGGCATCAGGACGCGACTGGAGTGACAGGAAAAGTTGCGTGACTTAGGTCATGTTCTGCCTCTGTACGTCACAGTCCTTCGTGCCTTTTTTCTTGGGGTCAGATCGATTGGCAAAGGTTAGTATGTTGTTCCGCTTGATAGTATCAGATACTGGTACAGAAAGGTTTACCAGCCTTTCCATGAAATATGCTGCGT
This sequence comes from Conchocele bisecta, assembly GCA_029237695.1. Taxonomy (NCBI): domain Eukaryota; kingdom Metazoa; phylum Mollusca; class Bivalvia; order Lucinida; family Thyasiridae; genus Conchocele; species Conchocele bisecta. Next base: position 53,751,683 of record CM055281.1, read on the forward strand.
GAATGGTGTGGTCAGTTTCACGAATTTAAGACAGCGATGTAGCAACGGTTTGTTCCCTGACAGTCTGTGTATCGAGTGCTACAAGCTCCTGGTTTGTAACAAGGAAAGGATTACCAAGCTGATTTACCGCCTCGACAAACGAAAGTACATTCTTTCTAAGATGACGATGGTGGTTCGTGTACGGCCTCGAATTCCTCAACATTCCCTGTGACTGCATAAACCGAGCCATCAGCAGCTCCAATTCAATTATGGTTGACCAGAACTTGAACTAGGGTACAGTTTGGGAACGTCGATTACACATATTGAATGATTCAGCAGGGCCCATTATATTCTTGCAATACTCGGAGTATGCTTTCTGCTTGAGCAGGTACAGAGACATGAGATATACTTGATTGGCATATATTGTGCGCTTGATGTGATGCTCATTGAGCGCAGATTGTGCTCGATCGGATGTCAGGACTTCCGCCTGAGAAAGCACGGTGGCCCACCCCGAGTCGCGCAGCAGTTTGCCTATCATGAGATGCATCTTATCTTCAATGTGCAGCCCACCCATCATAACAACCAGCTTGTCTTCTCCAAATGTGGTTGGGTATTGCCATTGAATGAGTTTGATTATCGAATACAGTGGCTGATCTGCACCGAGAACGCTGGTCTGGCCAGTGTTGAGGAACACGGTGGCCTGCATCGTCAGCTCCATCGCGTGCTTTTCATTGTCTGGAAAGAGGTGGGGATAGACGCCGATCTCAGCAGGAGGCTTCGCCGGACTCGTCACTCGGAATCAACGAGTTGTACCCCGACTAAGTGATTACGTCCTCCTCTGAAAGCTCACCTTCCTCGAGCAACACGGTGACGTGCTCCATCCATGCCTCGTCCTTGACAATGGTACCTCGCACATTATGGGGTGGTCTGGCTTCACTGTCGCCAAGTCTGGGTGCAAATACATTATTCAGTTTTAGAGAGTTTGACTGGGGTCTGGATCACGTAAGAGTCTGGAAGCTTCGCAATGGACGTATCATACGGAGGGGTCAATCGTGATTGATGACCGCTTTATTCCGTGGTTCTCGTGCGAAAGATGGTTCGTCAAGCTCAAGACATATCCATGGAACTCATCCAGTGAGAAGTTGCTCTGAGCCGTGCTATCTATAGTATCCACATCGTGTGTAGTGAAGACCTTGAGACAACTATTTGTGGGTATGAAAACTCCATCCTGCGCATGGCGAGCACACAACGCCCGCGCAAGACATCGCGTTACTTCCATGACACGACTGTACGATACCGATATACCCTGTTCATTGTCAATTTTAATCTGTGTTTTAATCCGTCCATGACCGTGTAGCGTGAGGCCATGATACAGGGGAAACGGGGTTTCTCTTTCCTTGTTGTGTTGTACTGCATCCGTCTTTACTGCATGGTGTGTACCCTTACTGGTATTGTAGATGAGCAGTTGTGAGATATTGCATGTGATTTTCTCCCTCGCATTCAGATTAACATCACCCATCGCATTCAGATTGTTCACGCCCATGAAGGGCTGATGGGCCCCGGAGCACTAAGTTAAAGAAACTCCGCATCTCCTCGTTGACTGGGTCCGTGCTGCAGTTCGGGGAGAATATAAGCCGTTGAAAGGGTCCTGGCTCTGTAGGCAAAACTTGTGCATCATCACGGCAGCCCGCATGAACGTAAGCGCGTCCTCTTGACCAATTTGAGACACATATGTCTTTGCCAGCTCATCGGACGCCTTCAATGTGCGAGATATGTAAATATCCTTCCTGCCTTCATTGCTCTTGGAAAACTCTACCCATTCCGGCAGGGCATCGAGCAGATGGTCTTTGAATAGAGATGAGTGTGGCTGTTTTTGTCTCTGCATGGGCGACCTTGATCACTCATAAGCTTTTGATACATCTTGCGAAGCTCTCAAAGCTTACATATAGTTGTGTCCGAATGTTCGATTAGAGCAATAATTTGAGCACATATGAGGGGGTCAAAGGGCGGAGGTGAGGGTCGAGCCGAATCCCGTCGCTCGACAGCGCGAGCGAAGTCACGCAAACGTACATAACACTGATGGTGGTAACATATATCAGTCGCATGCGCATCAGATGCTACGGCAACCAGTCTGCTAGGTAAATGAAAGTTTTTCGTGGTCTTCGCCCAACTCTTCAAGTTGGCATTTACGGCATCGGTTAATACTTTGTGAAGGTTGATCTGATCCTCACCCTCACAAATTACACAAGACTTGCTATTGGCCGGAAGGTGAAATTCTCCAGATGACCTGAGTTTTTTGGGACTAGATCTATTGTGCGGGCTGGTAGCTATCTTTGTCAATAACCTCTTTCGCCCATTTAACACGAGAACTACTACAATACATCCTGCAAGTTTTGTGATACTGAGCATTGTGTGATTTAAGTGTTGCTGCAATACCTAGACCATCATTCAACTTACTAATGCTGACGTTAATGCCAGAAGGAAGAGTATTGGGATTAATAGCATTGAAGTCGTTGAGATCTCTCTCAAGTGATACAAGTCCCTCCTCATTTGGGAGTTTGCAAGGCTTCTTGAGTTTTGTCTGATTGACAAAGACAACAAAGTCCCCAATTCATAATATTAACGATTCGCGATATGCATACATCAATTTTCAAGCGAATGTTGCTAATATTGATTAAATAACTGCACCACTCAGTATCTGAATAAAAACGGTTCACGCATTTTCGGCCTCTCAGAATTATGCGCGGTTTTATTTGGGATGTTAGGGAATCATGTGAGTATTGATTGATTGACATGTGGTTTACGTCTGTTTAACAAACGATGTATGTGAAGAAGATATCAAACCAGTGAGAAATAAAGCTAATATTAATAATTGGAAATGGTCATCTAAACGTTTTGAAATTTGTTATGTGAAACCCCTAAAACTCAAACTTCGACCATAATTTGACCTTGAATATGACCTTGAGTGACAAATTTGACCACAAATCGTCGAAATAAGACCAGAATCAGAATATACGACCCCGAATACCCATATTTAGTGGTATTACTCATGGTTCTAGCCCTTTTTGTTTTTACCTACGATTGATTTCTAATCCGAGTGGCGGCCATATTGGATTTCGCAAATATGGCGGCCCCAAGTGGCGCCCGTCTTGGCGCCCATCAAAAATCGAAACAGTAGGGTATGGGCGACGTCTGTGCCAAAATTGATGCTTTTGGAAGAATGTGAACCAAACCTCCCATGTAATGCCCTAACATCCCCAACTATGACGGACGGATGGAAGGACGGAACGGACAAGGGTAACACTAAATTCCCACAATAAGCTCCGACACACAGACATTTTTCCGACACGGCGGAATTATGTTTTCTGGCCTGAATTCACACAACAGATATTTTATTTTCCAGCATAGTAACAAAATCATACCTTCTCAGTATTTTCTGTAACTTTTATTGTCAGTTTGTCTATTTGTCTCTCCACAACTGGTAAATGCTCGCAAACCAGGTGCCCCAGTATATGCGGTCAATGCGTCGGTGGGTTGAAAATCTGCAGAAGACAGGAAAAATACAAAAAGGTTGTAAAATATGCGTGATACACGATACATGTATTTATCAACTTTAGTTCATGCTAGAGAAAACTAATTTGCAGATTTTTAGTAGGGACCATACCCATCACTGAAATAAATTGCCAAATTGTCATTTTATTTGTAAATGTATCTATTTTCAAAATATTTCAAAAGCAATCTGACACTACACAGTCAGTACGAAAAATGAAAATGCATCCACACAAAATTTGGATGAGCAGATAAATCTAAGGCCGGAGTTTTCTAACTAAATTTCTATGGTCTTAATACATGATATACATGCACACTAACACTGCTGTCATTGTATGTACTTGCCACCTTATAAGGTTATATATATATAAACATTGCAAAACTATGGTGGCATATACTTGCTGTTGA